>VZTT01057534.1:178-33369 GCA_013400855.1 Buphagus erythrorhynchus
CTCTGAGAGAACTGGCTCCTTCTCACTCCCCAGAAAAAGCTAAGTAAAGACTGTTCTTAAAAAGCTGACCTTTTCATGCCATGGACAGCTTGAAGTGCTAAATTTCCAAGGAACTTCTTCTTACAAAGATTACATGTTTTATTTCCTAAATGTATAAACATATGGAATTATTAGGCTTTTCACTTTCTAGTTTTTCAATGCTTTGCATAGTAGAAAATTTGACCAACAGAATACATGGACTCAAATAATTTTGCTTCAGTGAGATGCAAAGGAAAAAGAAATTTTAACCACATTTTCAGACTTTACAGTCTTATATAAAATTCTTTAACCTCTTCATAATACATTGCATGAGACAGTATATGCATCTTCACAGGACCTGTAACTATAGCTGAAAAAATTATGTGTCTACTTACTGCTTACTGTAAAGTGTCACATTCCTACTCCTACCAGCTTTTGTCACATATGTACATTTCAAGATTTTGTGAAAGCTTCCACACAATGTGAAGACTGCACTCCAAATAAATATTATACTAGTAATTCCACTCTGATTTACCAATTCAGTTCTGCAGAGCCACTGCCATTCTAATAGTGCCAGTCTGCTTATAGGATACAGGATTAGGCTGTTATGGAATGACATTGTATTGTTCAAGGAAGTTACATAAATGCAGAAACTACTAAAAAAATAATTCTCGAGATTAATTAAGAAAAAACTTTATAATTAAATTAAGTCTAACTATTGACTCAGAAAGGATATATTATACTTTATTTTAGGGATATAAAATCTCAAACATTCTTCTTAGGTAGATGGAGAGCTACTGTTTTTAATTTGCAAAAGAAGAAATAAAACTATAACACTCCAGAGGAAAAGTTCTAGGTCATTCTTTTTTTTCTTTTACAAATGTTTAGCATCTAGAAGACTCATCACCTTTGAAACAAGTTTCTGTACAGATAGACAAGTGGGATCTAATCTGTCTTAAAGGGGGAGAATGCAGTTTGTCAAGCTAGTTAATATGAGGGTCTAAGAGTAAAATTAAAACATACTTTCTTTAGAGGAATGGAAATAGCTTGATACCAAAAAAACAATTGACAGTAAATTACTGCTATGCAATAATTTAAAGACTGAAAAAAAATGTCATTAATAATCTGAATTTGTAATCAAATTTCTTTCTGACCTCTTCCTATTTCAGTCTGGGTTGCTTTTTTTTTTAATATACACTTCCACTCAAAGAATTGAGATCACATAGCAAATTATTCTTTCTCAATTCTCATTTACTTTTCAACAAACCAAGGGAATATTTTCCTGATAATTACATTAAAAATATCCACATGTATTAGACTACCAGTTTATAGCTTTATATCAGAAATTTTTTCTGCAAGAGACAGTATCATTCTAGCACACAACTAAAGGGGGATAAATTAAAACCATCCTATGATTTTCCTCTACAGAAATATGTCATCATAATAAACTATCTAAAAATATTTTCATATTGCAGCAATAAAAGCAAATTTACACTAAATTAGTCTTCTGAAACATTATTTTAAGTTAATACACCAGCCTAACTAAAACTCCATGTGAAATGTTAAAGTAGCTGACAAAAGAATACAGTATGATGTAGGAAGAACGGTGTTATAAATGAAAGTTTGTTTTAACATACTCAGTTTATTAAGCTAAGGAAGATTGTAACATGGTTAACACACTGAACTGACTACACTCCAGTGTCCTAGGAAATTTTTACAGGTATTCACAGATTTAGCTGAAAGCCAACAGAAAGCCCTCTGAAATGTAATTACCATACATCTATTTATTTAGGACTTGAACAGAATATTCTGCATTGATAAGGGCCTATAATGATCACCTAGTCCAACTGCCTGACCACGTCCAGATTGACCAAAAAAAATGTTATTAAGGCATTATCCAACTGCCTCTGAAACAACCTCCCCAGGAAGCTGCAGAGAGCAGTGAGGTCACCCCTCAGCCTCTTTTTCTCCAAACTGGACAAACCCAGACTGCCCAGCTGTCCCTCACTGGACAGCCCTTCCAGCCCTTCCAGCAGCTCCACTGCTCTCCTCTGGCTGCATCCCAGTGCCTTCACATCCTTCCTAAAGAGTGGTGCTCTAAACCCAATGACTTATAGAGACTCATCAATTTTGCATGGAGACATACAAAAAAATAAACATTTAAAAGAAAAAGTTTTAAATTAAAAAATCAAAAGCTAAACAAAGTAATGGATAAATCAATGTACAGTTGCTAGCTAGAGTATTATTTCACACCTCAGTCCCTAATACAACATAACTCAAGCTCATTCTTGTGCTTATCTACACACTGAGAATTTGTTCCCAGGCTGAAAGAAAAGTTGAACAGGAAACTTTCAATACAAGGACAGTTTACACATGGAAAAATTGCAATAGTTTAAAGCTTCAATTACCAAGTCTAAATATGCTATTAACAGCAAAATAACACTTTGTGGTTTAAATGTACATTAAGTCCTTTGTCAACATAAAAACCACAGAATCACCGAGGTTATAAAAGACCTCTGAAATTATCAAGTCCAACCTCTGACTAACCACCACCTTATAAAACATATGATGACACTGAGTGCCACATGCAGTTTTTCCTTCAACACCTCCAGGGATGGTGACTCCACCATTCCAATGTTTAACAACCCTGTAAACAAGAGAAAAAATAGTACTGTCTTTCATATTATTATGCTAGGCTTGACTTAATACATGTTGAGGACTTTGCCAGATACTTTCATTTTCTCCCAGCCTGTGTGATAACAAGAGAGGGTACACACGGCTGAGCTGCTTGCCTTTTGATTCTCTCTCTCATGCTTTTCCTCAAAAGTGTGGAAACTTGCTATCTCCCCCCATCTCTCTGAGATTTATCATCATTATGCAGCTGTTTATTTCCTTGAATTTTTGGCCCACTGTAATGTAACTTTACTTGACAGCAAACTCCAAGAATTATGTCTGAATATCAACACAACTCATTGCTCTGCAAAAAATCCTGAAACATTTAATTAACTGATTTGCCACTATTCCTGTCTACACTTTCAAGTTCAAATTCTTTCTTGAAGCTCTATCAGCTCCTTGCACTAGAGAAAGGCAGTCTTGTGTCTTAGCAAGACACAAGCAAGACACAGATGTAGAGGTAAAGGGAAACTTTCAGGACAAAATCAGAGCAGGAGTTGACAAATTAGCATTATTCAAAAAGTTACTTTATTAAGCAAATGCACTTAACAATTTGATCATGACAAGAATCACGAATCCATTTATAGCAAACGTATTTACATACTGCTTATATATACCTGCAAGACTCCTGGAGAGTTTTTTACATTTGCATTTTTTTTGTGTTTTGGTTTAAAATTAACTTGAAATAAAACAAAATCAGCTTTTCAATTGCTTAATTCCACAAGTCACACTCCAAGGTTTAAGAGGAAACGTGCCCTTAAAAAAAATTCTTGTTTCTGATGAAGTCTGTTTTAATGAAGAGGCAGATCTCATTAATTTCTGAAATATTATGCCTGTATATACTAGATTAATGCATTTTTAATAGAAGTTTGCATCTCTGATTTACTTTTCAGGAGATCATAATTCATTTCACTGAGTCTAAAATTCACACATCAGTGACACTTCTTGCAACACAAGAAACTTGAGTAATTCATGAATTCTATGCCAGTATTAAATAAAACCATTAAGTTTCAGCTAGCACTATACGGCTTTCCAGAAAACAAAAGCATCCTCTTTGCAAATATATTAGTGGAACTTCAGTTCTTGATCTTTAAAATGTACACCCAAGTTAGTAAAAATTATCAGTAATTTTTAATTTCTTTTTTTTTACACTTATGCTTGGTTCTCAACTAACTAGTTCCTGTAAGAAGACAAAGTTAAGTGACTGTTTTAATAGCTGAGGAAGTAAAAAAAAGTATCGTAAACTGAAAGGATGTCCTTGTTCTTAATTACATCCAAGCTGCACATAATGCAATAATAAAAGGTTTTCATAAAACAAAAACAGAAAAAAACCCCAACAGCAACAAAAATACCAACAAACAAAAAAAGACACGTAGCCATGACTTCTTACCTCTAAAAGAAGAGCTCTAAAGAACTTAAGCATTGCATGCATGTGTGTTTAATTGACCATACACAGGCAATGACAAAAAAACAAATACTAGAAATAAATCCAAAAGCTAAGTTTGAACTTAAATTTTAGTAAGTATCATTACACATGAAAGTAATTTGTCATTAGCTCCTTTGTAGATTCAGCATTTTTAAAAGTCCCTTATTTTAAAGTAGAAAAAGCACACCTTTTTTTTTTTTTAATTCAGAAGTACTGCATCATCATTCTATGATGTAAAATACAGAACAGACATACAAGTTAATATTTTATGGATGTTTCTGACAAAGTACTTCAGTGCTAATCTCACCAAAAAAGTATCTTTTCAACAAAGATGAACGGCTCACAGCCAAGACTGTGAAATAAAACTTGAAAAACCTGATGGTAAGGCAATCTCAAATTAAAACCAAAAGTTGTATAAGATTGTTTCTCATTTTTATTTTTCACATAGTCAAATCAGAGAAAGAGAGAAAGTCCCCTGAAACATTCCTGTGTTAAAGCATTCATTGTGATATTCAAAAGAAATTAGATAGATGATCTTGTTCCTGCAAAATATGTAACAAAAAAAATAATTTAGGTAGAAGAAGATATCCTGAAATTAAAGAAGTATGACAGTGTATTTACTTTTCCAACAGCATACCTTAACTTGTAAAAGATCTCTGATCAAGGTAAAACAAGAATAATTTGATTTATCAGGCTTAATTTCATAAGCATAACTAAAAACTCAAATGATTGCACATTTCACAAAAAGTAAAATCTGCCATGATCTGTGAGATAGTACCAAAACTATAATTAGACTTCTTACATTTTAAGTCCTATGTAATATCTACCTTTGCTTTTGTACATATCAAATCTGCTGCCATCATAGCTAAGATGGAAAGGAAATTTCTACTAACGAGCAGTCAAAAGTGTCCTTTCTGTAACAGTCCTGTCAATTTTCAAAGGAGCTGCATCTCTTCTGAAAACACAGAAATATTGAGAAATAAGCCAGGAATAAAACTCTAATTTCCCTCATTCAGCATGAGCTGAATTGTGAGCTACCTGTTTCTTGTATTTTGGTGGGTCAAACAACAGTTTAAGCAATCTGTATTCCAAACATGTCAGGAAAACTAAGAAATCACCACAAAAACATATCCAGACCCAGTGAACAGAAAACATATGTGAAACTCCGTGGTGTATTAACAGCATCAAATTTTATAGTCAAGTTTTCTTAACACTGACTTAAGTCTATATAGATTTCCTCCTGAGAAATGGAGACTGTCTTAAATAATAAAAGGTGATTCATGTGAGTAGTAGTAAGGCAAATTTAGCAGTGTTTTATATAATTGATGAAGTGCTAAAAAGTAGCATTTAGTTCTGACCTATGTGCCCATACACTTGCACGTGGGTGGAGAAGCAAGAGAATAATCTACTTCAGTCACCTTCGATTCCACTTAAGTGCTGCTTATACTAGGTCTGCAAGCACCACATTCAGCAAGGAGATACTCTTATTTGGTACACACATATATTAGAGAGCTCACAAGTCTCAATTCTTAAAGAGTTTAATGAGAAGTCATTACCAAAATTATTACAGATCAATAGATGCTAGAGGTGTCTTTCCATCCCTCCAGTCATACCCAAGCCTCATCTTTCAAGTCCATCTGTGCTGGTTGACAATCTCCCCTCTGCATTTCAGCTGCCTCCTCCACTCGAGGCAGCCACAAAAAAACACAGTTGAAGCAGGTGAGAGCCAGCATAAGGGCTCTGCCAGCACAGCAGGTTAGATGCTCTCTCCTTAATCTGCTCCTGACAGGATTGCCACTTACCTGTGACAGCTATAATCTCACACAACAACCAAACTTGTCTCCATGGTTTAAGATTAATCTGCACTAGGTGAGTCCTCCCAAAATCAGACACGTTACTAAGGTGCTCAAATCTTTATCAGCTGCCAGAAACTAAAGACAATTGTGCCACTACTGACGGAAAGTGTGAAGGGGACCCACTCTCAACACTTATTTCCCAAAATGGGTAAACACATTAGCTACTGCAGAGAAAGCACAAAGACCCCAAGTTTGCAGGTCATGGTTAAATTCACATAGAAGCAGCTAACCCACATTAAGCATCACAAAATGTTTCAGAGCACCAGCACATTCAGCCATCCCTCCAAAAAAGAAGGTGGAACCTGAACCCACCACCTTCCCCATTGATTGTGTTTCACAGATTCACAGAGTGACTTGGATTGGAAAGGACCATGCAATTTCTAGCCCCACAGCATGAGCAGGGATGCCCTGCTAGACAAGGCTGTTTCAAGGCCTTTTCTTTGTCTTTGAGTTACATATTCTCACTGGCATAACTGGTTATATGAAAAGTTAAAGTAGCCTCAGATGAGAAAACATAAAATCTAATGAGAATTTAAAGCTTCTGCAGCTAATATAGCTATACTTTTACTGACCCCATTTCTTGGTAAATACCTTTCACATATATTGTTACACTGTACATTTGTGATGACTTAATCTTTTTGTTTTCCAGAATGCATTTCCTTTGCACAATGCTTTTAATTCTCTGTGGGAAAGGAATAAGGTAACCATTAGTTATACAGGAGATTCCAGATGTTACAGATTTATTTTCCTTCTTTCAAGTGCTTGTTAATATGCAATTTCATACTGCAAAAAAATTCCACAGGAATGTCATTAAAAAGCAGTATCAAGTACTGAGATTTCTGTAAAACCCTTGACAAAAGCAAGCAATAACCAGTCTCACACTATCACCTTTGGTGAAGGAATGGTTTACCAGGGTTCTATCTCAGTTTATATCTACTGAACATCAACTGAGATGCTTGAATAAGCCAAGAGATATTTAGATTGTATGCAAGAGGAGATACAGATTTCTTCATTTTAGTTGCTGCTGGTGAAAGACTGACATGATTTTATTGTAAAGACATGAAGAACTTACATACTAAGAATAAAGACTTAGTAACAAAAAACAGACACCAGCAAGAAAATCAGCTCTCAATGGTGAATGACAATAGCATTAAGACTTCAGGCAAGCCCTTGTGAACAACATATTCAGGAAAAAAGTAGCAACAAAATGATGGGAGATAGCTCTCATAACTTCACAGAATTTTTCAAACTCTGTTATTGAAGGGAGAGTCACAGGGAGGACTTTCTCTCTTTCTTATCAAAGAATAAGTACCTTACTGTAAATCTAATTTATAACTCCCTCCAAGACAAATGTTATAAAGGCTTGTAAAAATTCATCACTGAAACTATGCTCACTACAGCCTACATCCCTATGTTTGGAGGAGGGCCAGAGCAGTACTTGAAAGAGCAAAACAGAATCAGATTAAACTTCCTTAAATGGAGTTCTCAAGTATAACAAGAGGTATCACTCATATGTAAAATTAAGAAATAAACACATGGCTAATATACTTCCTAAGTAAAGAGGAAATTCCTACTGAAAAAACGGAAATTCCATGACTGATAACACAAGAAGTTAAACAGGAAAAGATATTGGTGAAGCTACCTCTGGTTATGGAGCAGTATTTATACCTTATCTGTCTTACACGTTTACTAATTTTAGTTACTCACAGGCTCTTTTGGAAGGTTTGGGAGGATGGGTGGTTTTGGTTACATTTTTTAGTGGGAATTTTTGGTTGATGCTTTTGGTGGTATAGGTGTTTTTTATCGGAGACCCAGTTTTTGTTTGGTTTATTATTGCTGGGGGTGGCTGTTTGAAGTTTTTTACTTGTGTGCTTGTGTGAGTTTTGTTGGGTTTTTTTGTTGTTTGGTTGTGCTTTTTAAACATGGGCCAAGAACCAAGAATAATGCCATGGAGAGAGTCTCTGGATCTAGAGAAAAATTTTATTATTCTCTGACTCTCCAAAAGGTGGTATTATATTTCAAGCATCATGGCAAATATACAGTAAAGTTCAAGGCATTTTTCACTGAATGAGCTTAGTAATTTTCATCTGAATTTGGAGACTGGGAAGAGATGTGGCCATCATCCCAACAATTCCACTATTTTGAGGACCCTTTGTATAGAAGCAACACAGTGCTATTCAGTCTCCTAGTATCAAAAGACATGTATCTAAAAACCTGGGGTCTCTGATGAAGTTCTGCATGGCCTTTGCTATTGTCCAGCTGAGCCAACAATAGGCTCCAGACTGTATGGCCTGCTTGGCATACAGTGAGGAGGAATATCATTTTTAGTGACATATGGTAGTCACTACCCAAATAGTCACAGAATAATTTGGATCAAAGAAGGCTGCTAAGAAAATCAATCATTAATCTAGTACCACAGTGTTCACCACTAAACCACATCACTAAGTGCCCATATCCACCTGCTTTTATGAACACTTGCAGGAATGGCACTTCTCTGGGCAGCAGATTGCAATGTTCAAGCACCCTTTCACAGAAGAAATTTTTTCTAATATCCCATCTAAACCTGCCCTGGGCACAACCTGAGGCAGTTTCCTCTTGTACTGAAACTTGTTACAGTAGAGAAGAGTTGGGAGAAGAGCCCAATACCCACCTGGCTATGACCACCTCTCAGGTAGTGGTACTGATAAGGTCCCTCCTGAGTCTCTTTTTCTACAGGCTAAATGCACACAGATTCCTCATCAGACTTGTACTCCAGACCCTGCCCCAACTCCATTCCCTTCTCTGGACACACTCCAGCCCCTCAATGGCCTTCTTGAATTGAGGGGCCCAGAGCGGGACACAGGATTTGAGGTGTGGCCTCACCAGTGCCCAGCACAGAGGGATGGATGGTCACCACCCTGCTCCTGCTGCCCCACTACTGCTGACCCAGACCAGGTGCCTTTGGCCTTTTTGGCTACCTGGGCACAGCTGGCTCATGTTCAGCTGCAGCTGACCAGCAGTGTGAGGTTTTCCATTGGGCAACACTCCAGCCACTCTGTCCCCAACCTGTAACACTGTCTGGGGTTGTTGTGACCCACGGGCATGACCCAACATTTCACCTTGTTGAGCCTCATACAGCTGGCATTGGACCCTATCCAAACTGCCTGGATTCCCCTGCAGAGCAATAATCTTGATGTGAGAAGTGGTTCAGTAAACTCAGAGAACTTATATTTCTCAGATTCTTCAGAATGAAGGCACAGTGGGCCATTTTTCATAAATAGAACTGGTTCTACAGGATGAACCAAATCCTATTAAGGCACCCAATGCCAAAGCTTGTCATACACCAAAGGTGTTGCCTGTTGTGGTTTAAGTCTAGCTGGTAATAAAGCCCCTTGCAGCCACTCACCTTCCCTGACCTGCTCTGGTGAGAAAGAGACAAAAAAACTGGAAGAGAAATACAGAAGATGTATAAATAAAATAAAACCAAAATTAAATTACTAGAATCTGCAGAAAAAGTACCAGTAGAAATGAAATTTTTAAAAAAAATCAATGCCAGAACAGTGAGCCACTGCTGAACCTCATGACTTGAATTGACACTGGTGAAGTTATCTACAAATCTCTTCACAGCTTACCTCAGGACATTCCCCTGCAGCTTCTAAGCCTCATGCTCTTGAGAAGTCACCTCAGCCTACACTGTGCACAGGGTGTTTGCTCAATTCAGGTGAAGACATTCCAGGTGGGCAGATGTGACACCAGGCAACTGGCCTCTAGTGGACTGCCAACAGTCCCATACCAGTTAGGATATGATCCTAGCAGTCTCAGCAGAAAAAAGGGGAGACAGGTAAACTCTACACCCCATTCTAGTAGACCCAAGAGAATGAGTAGTTCTATATATTGCTTTAGGATTGCTTTGATTCATCATGTGCCCATAATGAAGAGTTGCTTCTTTCTAGGGAAGTTTTTAGGAGAACTACAACCAAAGAGGAAATAAATGGACACAGCTTCAAAGACAGTTCAATAGATAGGCTGATCTAGGTTTATAGTATGATTATTTGCTCTGAATATTTTTATCATATCCATACTGCATTAATACCTGTCAAAACTGGACAAAATAGTAATTCCACATTCCAGTGTTCATTTTCTTTGAAATGCTATACATGCAAATAAAAGTAATTTATGTTCAAACTACCATACCTTCACTCAGATCCACAGTACTTCATACAAAAAATTAAATTTTAGAGAGATATACAGTGGTAAAATTTAATATCACTGAAATTGTGGCTTTCTATGACAGCAACCAGTGCCACCAGCCTCACATGATCAGTGCACATGTACTAGGACCTCAGTGTAGCAGCATAATTCACTTTTTGGTAAAATTTACCAAGAAATCATTCCAAAATAAACAAACATTTCTCCATCTTGTTTATTACACTGTAAACCCACTTGGGTGGAAATGAAATTATGTAGGCATATGTAGATTTCTGTTTAAATCTAGACTTTTCATTATCCCACTATAGGTTGGGGTTTGCACAAAAAAGTGAAAGAAGTGTCAAAAACTTCAGATTTGCCATTGTTACATCTTCTAAAAGCATATTTCTTTAGCACAGGCCAAGGGTTAAATATCTATGACAATCCAAAAAATCAAAATAAGAACTGATGGTATTTAATGAAGCAATGTTTAAACTGAATGGGTTACCAAAAATTCATATAACTTTCCAATTTCCATCACAGTAGTTTTGCTCCCGTCAATAAATTTAGTAGACATACAACTTGTATCATAACAGTTGTCATTGGAACTCAATGGCACTTGAATCATACATCTGTTTAACTGCCTTGCTGGACTTAAATCCAACATATTAACTGGTATGCTTCAAAAGACCCCAAAACTTAACAGAAATAGCAATGCATTTCCTAATCCAAAAGCCTCTAGACCCTCAAACCAATACAGTTAACATATTACCTGGATCATTATGTGAGTGAGGCACAACAAAAACTTGAAGTGGTTCACTGTCCCACTCATTTTCATTATAAG
The DNA here is from genome assembly GCA_013400855.1 of Buphagus erythrorhynchus. Lineage (NCBI taxonomy): Eukaryota > Metazoa > Chordata > Aves > Passeriformes > Sturnidae > Buphagus > Buphagus erythrorhynchus. The sequence continues at coordinate 11,163 of VZTT01057534.1, forward strand.
TGATATCAAATCCTTGTTTCCAAACGCCACCATCTGGATTATCAAAAGGAAGAATGTCATAGACATCCAGCATCTAAAAAAGAAAAATTAAAGGAATATAAAACATGAATTTACAGAAACACAGGTTTTCTGCTATTAAAAAACAAAGCTGTTTTCACCTAAAATTAATTAGTTTCAGTTCATTACAGAGGGAGACATGACATGCCAAATGAATAGAAAACTGACAAATGAGAGTAAGTTTCAAATCACACTAGGACACCCAAGACACAGCTGCCAGGAAGAGGAGCATTTGGCAGGCTCTGTTCTGAGGAAACTGACATTGATTAGATAAACAGTAGGATTAAGAGCCTTAAGACACAAAAATTATGGCAGCTCACAACAGCGTTGGGCAGGAGGGTATGAAGAGGATTATACAGAATAAGACAGTACAACAAACAGGGGAATGCAGGAAATGAAGAAAATAAGCTGAGCAAGAAGGAATGACAGCATGAGAGAGAGGCAAACATCAAACTCACAAAAAGGAACTGAAAGAAACTATCAACAAAAAATGTTGATAACTATAGCCAGTTGCTAAAACAAAGCTTCTTGTACATTTCCTGTTGCCCAGCACACTAATTGTACAAGGAAGGACATATTTCACTTGTCAAGGCAAATAAAAAGGTTACAGATAAATAAAGCAACTCTAGAATTACTGTAACAAGTTCCTATGAAACCTAGCTTCAAAGAGAATCTACTAATATGAGATTCAAGGAATTTTTTTTTTTTGTATGGCTCTGGCTTGCTTTTAAGAAAGAAAACAAGATACAAACATGAATTGACATCAGGCAAGCAATTCCTAGTTTACTCTAGTTTAATAACTAAATTTTAATCAGTTCCAAACCCATGTTAGAATACAATTGTACACCTGACAAACTTTCTACAAAAACCAATTAATCTACACAAAACAAAGGACTCCTATAGCAGTCATTCACTACTTCAGCACCACAAGAGTTAAACTTTCCCAGTGTTAAGGTGCTTTCTGCCCTGCTAGGAAAACTTAAAAAAACTACAGACATCTGAAACAAATATCTGACTAAAGAAATTAAGGCCTTGCAATTGTTGACTTTGGCCTCCACCCAGCTGATCTCTCATTTTTCCTCATCAACAGAACATGGGGAGAAATACAAAATATTATGGGTGCAGATGAAAACAGGGAAGCCACTTAACAATTTTTATCACAGAAAAAGCAGACCTGACTTTTGGAACAGTAAATTAATCTGTTGCCAATTAAAATAGAGTTGGATAGTGAGAGATCAGTCTATAATGTTTCCTCTCTCTCATTCTTTCCTTCTCACATTTGTTTGCCTGCTCCAGCATGGGAGTCACAAGCCACAGCACATTAGGAATTCCTCCTCCAGTGTGGGTCCCCCACAGGCTCCAGTTCCTCCTGAAAATATCTACTTACTCTGGCATGAGGTCCTGCACAGGTTTCAGGGAAACACTTGCTCCATTGTGGTCTTGGTCTGACCAACCTGCCCCAGTGACTAAAATGCCTTCTCTGCTTCCCTTATCAAGAACCATGGTGTTCACAGGATGGTTTCTCCCCGTTTTTCAGCCTTATACCACACTGACAGGCAGCATTTTACCGTCTCTTAAAGCCATTCTGCCGAAGTTACTGGCATGTTATGCTGATGGAGGCTGTACCCTGTGGTGGGTCTGGAGCTGTGTCTGGCACAGGGCAGGAGTGGCCTCTCCTCACAGATACTAGAGACCCTCACTGCCAACATATGGACTCCTGCACCCACAGCATTCCACCCTCACCTCTGTGAAACACTTACTTAAGAACAGTCAATAAAATATATATTCATCACATATTCTTCATAAACTTCACTTATATTTATAAAAAGATCCCAACATTTCCCATGCTAAAATCAAAGTGACATTAAAATCTTGAGAAAGTGGAAATTTTTACACACACCCACATACAAGGTAAATCTCCACTCCTTGTCCTTTCACCTCATAAGAACAATAAAAGAATCCCCACAGCAGTTATTTCACTCTGGCAATATTCAGTCCAAGCTTTGGCCACCACCGCTCCCTATCTCTTAATCCTCAAGACCCAGATTTTGGTGCTTAAAGGAAGAGCAGTATGCTGGCCTTGGATGGGTTGGAATCTGACAGCCAGAAAAGGTCAATCAACCACAGGCCTTTAGTTTAAGGTATAAAGGAAACTTAAGCAATGTAAGAAGGGAATACAGCACAGTAATCCTACATCTAGCAGAGCCTCAGCTGAGCCTGCAACATGCACTAGATATCTACAACCTGTGAGAGATTCCGTGCACACCAGACATCTATGGCCTGTATGAGATGATCTTGTCACATCACTGCTCCCCCAGGATTGCTTCAATCTTTGGACAATATTGATTAGTAGAAAACACAGGTGCAATACTTGAAGATCTGTTCATTCTGTACAGTCAGCTTGAAGGGCCCAAATAAGCGTTATGCTGAAGCTGGCTAGTCTAATAGTATATGTCCTAGGTACATTATTAGGCTAATTTATATATTATATAATGAATAAATAATACATATTATATAATAGATAATATAGATAATATTTTATTATTACATATTTTCTAGATATGGTATTTTCTAAAATCTGATTTCAAAGAACTGTATTTTTTCTCTGCAATACAATGTTCTGAAGAAAATGTAAGTGCATAGTTTGTAAATTTTCCAGTTAACAATGAATGGCCTTAACACTGATAAACTATTTGGACATTTCAATTATGAAAATATTATTTGATTAAAAAGTAGTAATTCATGAATTTCACACATTCCTATGAGTTTTTATTATGGATGGAGTCTGAATTTAACAAGCAACTTTCTGCACTCTTCAAGATACTAATCTTTACAGTCATAACATTCATAATTTTTTTCCCTGACATCTACAACTTCACAGCTATTTCAAACCAAGCTGATATGACTATAGCTCAAGACACAGAAACTGCAGTTCTGGAAATAGGTCTTCGAATCCTTATCAACACTTGTCTGAAAAAACTGCTTTGATGGCCTGACCCATCATCTAGAGATGTTTGCTGCCTTGCAAAGACCTGAATCCTGGATATCGTAGAGGAACCGTTGAAGCTTGTCCAACTTAATGGCTACTATCCCTTGTTGTACTTCCATGTGGGTATCAGTGATACTGCCAGAGTCAACACAGACTGCATCAAAACTAACTGCAGAATTCTGTAGGCAATCAAGATCACAGTTGGTGCCTCTTCTATCCACCAGTGAGGGGGACAAGAGTGTGAGAGGAGGACACTGTTCATACAGAGCAATAATTGGCCTCAGATTTGGTGTTTGGAGTTCTCTGACCCTGTTTTCAGATCTGTGTCTGCCTGGGAGAGATAAGATCCAACTAAGGGCAGCAGAGGTACCTTTGCCAAGGAAGACTGCTGAACTATTAAGGACAGGTTCTGGCTAAAGGAGGCAGAGAGAATCAACAGCAGCTCTGTGAGGGAATAGTGGTCAGGAATGATGTCATGTGGAAGGATTTTTAAAAATATGTAATATAAGAAATCAATAAAACAGGGTCACCTCCTACATTTGTAGATAAGCAAGGAAGTACCTACAAGGCACAATCATGCAGAAATCCCCAAAATCCTTCCTTGGAAATCAGTATGCTGGGGTGCCTCTCTGAAGGCTTCCTGGCCTGTATCAGAGACAATGTGGCCAGCACAATCAGGGAAGTGATTGTCCTTCTGTACTGGGCACTGATGAGGCACCTCAAATCCTGCATCCAGTTTTTGGTCCCCTCACTTCAAGAAGGACATTGAGCTGCTGGAGTGTGTCTGGAGAAGGGAACAGAGTTGGGAAAGGATCTGGAGCACAAGTCCAATAAGGAGCACCTGAGGGAGCTAGGGGTGTTCACCCTAGAGAAAAGGAGGCTCAGGAGGGGCCTTATTGCTCTCTACAGCTCCTTGACAGGAGGATGTAGCAGGTGGGGGTCAGGTTTGCTCACAGGTAACAAACAACAGGACAAAAGGAAACAGCCTCAAGATGTGCCAATGGGACATTTAAATTGGAGATTAGGGAAAAATTCTTCAGGGAAAGAGTGGTCAAGCATTGGCACAAGCTGCCCACAGAAAGGGTGGAATCACCATCCCAGGAAGTGTACAGAAAAGCAAGTGGATATGGAGCTTAGGGACATGGTTTAGTGATGAACACAGCACTGCCACATTAAAAATCACACCTGATTTTCTTAGATTCAATGATTCTAAGGATAAGAATCCAACAGAGAACTTATGGACAAGGACTAAGAAGCAGATCAGTATGGGTGACAGTGCAGTGGATGCCTGCAACAGGCCATCTGATCAGGGATAACAAGTGGAGGAGGCTCTCCACAGACATTTGCAGGGCCTGGTCCTCATGGTGAATTTCAACGACCCTATTATGTGCTCAAGGCACAGCACAGGTGGGAGTAAGTCATGCAGAAGGTTTCTGGAGTACAGCAGTAGCATATTCCTAATCCAAGAAACCAAGAAGGCAGTGAGGAGAGGTGCTCTGCTGGACCTCTTACTTGCCATCGGTGAGGGACTCAGGGGGCTGTGAAGCTCAATGGCAGCACTGGCTGCAGTGACCATAACACTGCAGAGTTCAGGACCCTGAGAGAAGGAAGGCAGACAAAATATAAGATCACATTCATGGACTTCAGAAGCACAGGCTCTGGACACTTTGCTGGCAAGATCCCACAGCATAAGGCCCTGGGGTAGAAAAGGGGCCCAAGAAAACTGGTTAATGCCTCCTCTGGTAATAAGTGTCATCTCCTCCAAACTGAAGAGAAGTCCATCCCAACAAGTAAGAATTCAGACAAAAATGATAGGAGGCCTACATGAATGAACAAGGAGCTCCAGGCAAAACTCAGATACAGAAAAGAAGCCCACAGAGGGTGAAGACAGAGACAGGTAACAGGGGAATGTGATGGATTGACCCTAGCTGGGTCTGAGGTACTCACCAATGCCCCCTGACAGTCTCCTCTGCAAGTGGGCAGGGGAGAGAAAATATAATGAAAGGCTCACAAGTCAAGATAAGGTCAAGGAGAGATCACTCACTGATTACCACCATGGGAAAACCAGACTTGACTTAGGAAAATTAGTTGAATTTATTACTAATCAAAAGCAGAGTATGATAATGAGAAGTAAAACAAATCTTAAAAACACTTTCCCTCCAGCATTCTCTGATTCCTAGGCTTAACTTTATTCTCAGTTCTCTACTTCTCCTCAGTGGCACAGGGAGATGGGGCAAGGGGGTTATGGTCAGTTCATCACATGTTATTTCTCCATCCACCTCCTCCACAGGGAGGAGTCCTTCCCCTGCTGTAGCGTGGGACTCCTCCCATGGGAAACAGTTCCCCATCAATTTCTCCAGCATGAGTCCTTCCCATGGGCTATGATTCTTCATGAACTGGTCCAGCACAGGGTGCAGTACTTCAGGAGCAGCCTGCTTCAGCCTGGGTTCCCCCCAGAGTCACAAGTCCTTCCAGGAAACCTGCTCCAGTGTGGGCCCTCTCTCCACAGGGCCTCAGGTCCTGCCAGCAGCCTGTTCCAGCATGGGCTTCCCATGGCATCACAGCCTTTCTTGGGCATCCCCCTGCTCCAGTTGGGGTCCTCCACGGGCTGCAGGTGGATCTCTGCATCCCTATGGATCTCCATGGGCTGCAGGGGCACAGGGGCTTCACCATGGTCTGTACCAGAGGCTGCAGGGGAATCCCAGCTCTGGCACCTGGAGCACCTCCTGCCCCTCCTTCTCCACTGACCCAGGTGTCTGCGGAGATGTTCCTCTCACATGGTCTTACTCTCTCTTTCCTGGCCACAATTACTTCTATATAGGATCACTTTTTCCCCACATCTTAAATCTGTTATCCCAGTGGTGTTACTACCATGGGATTGGCCCAACCTTGGCCAGAGGTGGATCCGTCTTGGAGCCACCTGGCACTGGCTGTCGGACATGCAGGAAACCTCCAGCAACTTTTTAAAGAGGACATATAGCCCCTAGCAAAACCTGGTCAAGCAAATCTAATACAGGGAGGAATACAGAAACATGGTCTGAGCACCCAGAGAAGATGTTAGGAAAGCTAAAGGACAAATGGGAGTGAATCCAGCCAGGAATGTCAAAGGCATCAAGAAGGGCTTCTGTAAGCAGACAGGTGACTAAAGGAAGGCCAGGATCTACTGCAGAATGAGGGAGGGGACGTGGTGACACAGGACATGGGAAAAGCTGAGGTACTGAATGCCTTCTTTGCATCAGTCCTTACTCACAAGTTCAGCCTTCAGGAGTCAAGGGAACAGAATTGGTCTCAGGAAGATGTCATTGAAACAGGGCCAGCTCAGGGAATACCTAAACCAATTGGATATGTCTAAGTCCATGGGCCCTGGTGGGATGCACCCATGAGTGCTGGCTGTTGTCACTGCAAGGCTAAGCTTAAAAAGCTTTGAATGATCATGGTGATTAGAAGTGCCCAAAGACTGGAGGGAAGCAATGCTACCCCTGTCTTCAAGAATGGCAAGAAGGAGCACCCAGGAAGCTAAAGATAGAGAGTGCAGAGAAAGTGGAGCCAGTCTCTTTCAGCAGTGCCCAGAGACAGGATCAGAGGTGATGGGCACACACTGGAGGCTCCTCCTGAATATCAGGAAAAGCTATTTCCCTGTGAGGTGGCTGAGCACTGGCACAGGTTGTCCAGTCAGGCTGTGCAATCACCATCCTTGGAGATACTGAAAAGTCACTGGGACATGATCCCAGACACCTGACTCTGGGTGGCCCTGCTTGAGCAGGTGGTTGGACCAGATGACACTCAAAGTTCCCTGGCAACCTCAACCATTCAGTCATTTTGTGATTCAAACGTTAATTTGAAGCAGTTTTTAAAAAAGGCAAGAAAAAAAATTTAAAATTTCCACTGTAATCAACTAAAGCCAGATGAGGCTGAAATCCCTACAATTATGAAAAGACATCTAAAAGACAGAAGTTAAATCTTTTTTCTCTTTCATACAACACCATCCTCAATAGGAATTGTGCAAAGGACTAATTACAAATTGCATCATCATTCAAACAAGTTACATGATTGCAAGTGAAGAATAAATGCCAAACCAGTCAGTAAAAAGCAAAAGAGGTTAAAGAAAGTATTTCATGGAGATATTTTCGATTCACATCTAAGTATAAAATACTGATATAGTAAGAAAGGACTTTGTAAAAACAGTACACAGGAAGAAATTCAAAAAGGATGCTGCCTGTCTTCATTATGGCTGCTTCAGTTCACAGCCATGTTGCTACAAGCTTTTTATTGAAACATTGGGAAGGTTATCAGTTGTCTTTTTTCTATATGGCCTTATTCTTTCTCTGTACTGAAGGACTCGAACTGCTGAAATTATATAAATTTCATGAAAATATCCTAATAGTGAATACTAAACTACTGCTCAGAAGAAATAAAAGCATATGTTGCGCCTCTTCATGCCATCTTTTCAAAGAGTGATTCAAGTCTCATTTTCAAAAAAAGTAGCATTACTAAGCCTAATGTTAGATGCTTCAGTAGTTGAAATGGACAAGACAGGAGACACATCAGTGTATTATTTGAAAACCCTTCCAGCTCAGCACGATATTGAAAATTCCATCTTCTCCAAGCACAAATGCCAGATACTCCTTGAACTACTAAACTGAAAAAGCATCAGGTCATATCCATATTTAATCCAGTCATCTTCTTTTGGTGGGTTTATTACCTGTCTCAATTATTCATGTTTTGGGAAAAAAATACACATTAGTCTTTTACTTGACTTAAATTATAGCCTTATCTTCAGTTTGCAGATCTGCTAGAGTTTTCTACCTACTTACAAACAACACAAGTGTCAAGTAAAGTATTTCTTGATTTATAATTTCTCCATAAAAAAACCATCCTTCAGCTGTCCCATCTAAGAATCTTCTGGTCTTATGTTGTTAGCAGCTTGATTTTTCTGTTTTATGAAATCACATGTCTTTGAGTATCAAATCCAGCAATATTTCTCACTGTACCATTGCAAGGTTTTTTAATATGTATTTGAATACCTTCTTACACTCGCTTCTCCATTACGGGAGACTGCAATCAACTTCCATTATTTATTCAGTGAAGACCCTTTTGCCCTCATTCTGGAAAGTTATTTTTTTTATCCAAATACCTAATCTCACTTACATTAGCTCTTACTACTTCCTAGTCTCTCACATACCCACCTGAGAGACAAACATGGGAAACGTAATGTAAAAATCTGTGGGTTTAAGTTAGTGTTTACAATCAGCAGCAAGTAACACATTTCTTTCAAAAAGTGCTCACAAATTATTGAAAATGTCTCAAATAAATTAACTGAGCATGCAGAATACATCAGGGTTGGTAAAGTATGAAACAGTAAAACTGTTTTTAGTTTTACTATTTAGATCAGTGATTTAGATCAGCTCCTTAACATGGTGCTAGAGGAATTCTGCCAAAGTCAAGGTCCTTGATTCCCTAACTGAAATGCAGTTCACACTCACAGGATGGGAAACTAACTGTATATAGAAGCAATATTAAAGTGACTTAATGATGGCAGTGAATAACCTGCTGAGCAGAGGGTGCAATGTAATGACACAGAGAACATTAAAGCCTTCCCTCTCTTCACAAGGAAGAAAGAAAAGTGTGTGTAGGGGAGCATGTATTTCTTATGTACATGCAAATGTACTTAAAAGTACAGAAAATTATTCAAAAGCAGTTTTGCTACAACAGCTTCCCATCAGGTAGGTAGTAGGTGCATTGGGTGATAGGAGGTATATGTTCTCATATTCTGCAAGTGTGAAGCAAAAAACAGAGTAGTTTTAGAAAATGCTTTACCTTCCATTCATAACAGGTTAACATGGCCAAGAATTTAAGACAACATATTTTATTTCAAAATTCATTTACTAGAACTTATTTTTAATGCACATAAGAAAGGACATCACCCAACACGGTAACAGACTCTACAATAAATAACCTGTTAATAAACCACCAACTTGAAAGCCTGTAACCACAGGTCCAGATGTTTCACTTCCCTGCACAGAAGTCTTAATGCATATCAGATACACAAAGAAGTGTTCAGATATTGCTTTTAAAAAGTCTACTTTCTCTATAAAAGACATTAAGATAGTGCCTATCCCTGAAGAGTTTAAAGGTATAAAGCATGATACATCAGAGATTACAATTGTTCTAATATGTGCATTTAATTGTCTTATGTGCATTTAATTGTCTGAAGTCCACTGTCTTTCTCCTGCAATACTTTAAATTCTAAAATGAGAAAGCTGGACTTCAAAATTTAATCTTTGCTTTAGAGTACTATGAATATTTATAGTACTCCCACAAGACTCACAAAAACAGTACAGATCACAAACTTCACAGAGTATTCTCAGTGCTCCTGAATCACTCCATTAAAATTGAATATATAAGAGTCCATGAACTCACAAGCATCACCAGAAAGCAAAATAAATTCAACCTGAAGTGTTTGACTTTAAAAACTTCAACCTCCCAGTTCAAGCCAACCAGTCAACATGGTATATGTTCCTCCTTTCTGATCAAAGTGCCTATACAAACTGAAGACACACAGGAATGCTGAAATACAGAAATGACATTCAAAAGGGAACACAGGACCCAAGATTTTTTTGAAATTACTAATTCTTGAACGTTTTTTACCTCCCCACCAAACTTCATCTACACATATGTCCCTAAAAGCAAAATCTATTTAAACCAAGACTATGCACTATTCCTAGATTATTTTTCATAGGATTTAGAAGAGTTGGGGGAACTCAAAGAGACTCAAACAAATTGTTTCCAAAAAACTGATGGGACAATAATCACAATGAGTTTCTTATTTTTAAAAAAACTTTAAAGTTTTCTCAAATGTTGGCTCTTCATAATAATTTTTCAGTTTCCAGAGAACTTTTCAAAAAGATATAAAGGAACAGTTTCATAACATCTGTTAAATACAGCAGTCACTTCAACAATTCTATTATGTCTTAGTATCAAGCTTTTTGCAGCCACTTGAAATTTTCAGAATTAAACACACAGTGACAGCTAAAACTCCAGCAGAATCAGAGAGAAAGGCATACTGCTTACCTGTACACCTGAACTGTGACTTCCACTTTTCAAAGCAAACAAACAATCCTCAGAATCAACTGGAAGCAAAACTGAAGCAGAAGGGAGCAGCTCAGAAACAGATCCTTGACTGAAGTTTATAGCCTCTGGATTTTTTTGTCCATCCTTTACTGATTCACTCAGATTGATCACAGAATCGCGTATGTTTGAAATAATCTCATTATTTTCTGCCAACAGGCGTTCTAAATGATCTATTTTTTCTTGCAATATTGAAAGCTGGCCCTGGGGAGGAGAAAAAAAAAAGTAAAGTTTAATTATTTCTCAGAAAAATTCTTGACAGACCCCAAAAAACCCAACAACAACAAAAACAATTTCATAATAGTATGTGATCATACATAAAATTCAAATATATCTTTATTTTATATTTTACATAAAGACAAACTAATAAGTAATTGACCCAACACACAGAACTTCCTCTTTTCAATAGAAAATAGCAAAAGATATAGTGTTCCTCTATGAACTTGATTTCACAGCACAAGATTTAATAAATGATACAAAGATACTCTTTAAAGTCTCAGTGTCAAGTAGCAATTATATCTAATTCCACTTTTTTCATATCTTTCATGTCCAAAAATCTGATCTTTTCATTCATCAGAACATCAAACACGAAGTGATTTTTTACAAGTCAGTCACATCGTGATGGGATTAAGAGGATATTGTAAACATTTCAGGTTTTTCCTGTATGTAAAATATTTCAAAAAATACCACTTTTCTGATTTTCAATAAAAGTTGGAGAGAAATTAACAAAAGAACTTCATGGGAGTAAGAGGACCCTTAACAACCCGATCACAGGAATAATCTATATAATTGGACCATTACAATCATCAAGAAAATCCTGTAAAAGAGAGATCAAGCTAATGGCATTTTCAGTCAGAATGGCATGTCCAATTGCCAAACAACAGGATTTTGTAGATATTCTAGAGAGCTCCACAAGAGGAAGGCTGCAGAACAACACGAGTGTGAACTGAAAGAAGTCAACACATCTTCCAGGGCAACTTGGAAGGAAGAGACAGATCCCATAATGCAATTTAATAGCATCTAATCACTGTATTGTTGGAATGCAGGAGGGAGCACAGACAAACAAGACACCTGAAAACACTACCACCCTCTCATGTGCTAGCCATTCTTTCCAAATTATTTGAGGGATGCTTTTTATCAGGAATGAATGTGCTAGCTTCTACAGATTCAAAAAGGCCAGATTATTTAATATGATCTTAGGGATATTTCATCATTAATAGTAATTTCTTAATTTCCTCAGAATGACTTTAATGTAATGAGAATTGACAAGAGAACAAAACCCCCAGACACTTTCCATTATTAAAGTTGAATTCAGACCCCAACATATACAACGTATGATTAGATATTTTAGCAAACAGCTGTCATAACAGCAAAATCTGCTTCAGTTTCAGGCATCCACATTTTACCATTGCATTCAACATAAATACCATTGATTCAGAAGACAGCTACTCTGTGACTTATGATTTTAATGACTTTCTCCCAGCACCACTGTCTTATTTTCTTAGGACTATAGTATAATATTAGAAACAACATCTGTACATGACGCTTTTTTCCCTTTTGATGGTAATATACTTGAAAAATTTGCATTTTTCTTTTCAGCAACTGTAGTCTGCAAAGGATTAGGTTTTCTTTCTAAATTGATGTGCATGCAAAGTCTGCAGGAATTAAAAAAAAAAAAAAAAAAAACCCTTACCAAGAATTACCAAAGTTTTTTTTTTATTTCAAACTGTCATTACTATAATTCTACCTTTATGGGAGTTCTTTGTAGTTTTCAGACAATATGTTTTAGTATTTCTTTAAATCTATTGGTTTGTCTCTGCATTTTATGGGCTGTGTGAAGCCCTGATACACTGCTTGTTGTTTCTCTTTCTTAGATTGATACATCCTGAAAACAGTAACAGGTTTTAAAATGCAGCACAGGCAGACAGCTATTGCTTCACAATGTGACAAAAACATATTTTGACAACAGAACCAGATTAAGCTAATTGAGTTGTAAGACCAACATCCTAGAATCTCAACAGTTTCAAGATAAATTCTAGAAACTTATAAAACTGATGAACTGAAAACAAGAAGAAATCAATATGCAGATGATGGAATACTGGAAAAAAAAAAAAAAAAAAAGAAACAGACTGTAGTCCCATGCCACCTGGTGGTATAAAAGAAACAACCAGACTAAAATTTTTCAAATGCTATGTTAAAGATACTATGCACACATTTCTATGTAAAATTAGTGTTTTCCCTTGCAATATCTCTGATGTTTTGAAAGCAAGAAAGGTTTCTCTACACAACCGCCTATAATACATAATACCCTATTATACCGCTCAATCTAAAAATAACATATATAAAACAATACTGCATAGGGGCTTTACAGGCTGCCCAACAGAGGCTCTTATTTTTAGATTCCTAGGAAGTTACAGTACAGCAACCATCCATACAAATCATTCCTGGCTTCACTGCATATGACTACAGTTCAGAATTATCAAGTGTGTAAGCAGCTAAAGTACTGTTCACACCTATCCCACCACCATTGACACTGTCTCTACAACCATAAAATCAGACAACTGTTTAAAATTCTTATTCTCATTCGTGTACGTTGTAGAAGTATTTTACATCTTCTTACATAAAAAGAGATTTACATTTCTTAGCAATAGCCTGTCAACTTCCTGGTCACAGAATACACCACCAATCTGGTTTATATCATCTAGCCAATTATACACTCTCCAGGACAACAACAGACACAGTAGAGAACAAAACAAACAAACAAACAAACAAAAAACCACCACAACAAAAAAACTCATAAAATATGTGTTTGATTGATCCTTCCACTGGCATATACTGCCAGTCTCTAGAAGACAGACATAAACTTCCTCCAAATTTGGAGGTCATGTCATATTTCATATCTTTAAGACATACTTTTCATTTAACTCACTATACTTTAAACCTTGAAAAATCTATAACAAGTTCTACCAGTTTACTGTTTATTATGAGACAAAATATTTTTCTTTGTAAACCAAGTTCTCTGTCTACAAATAGCAATTTGTTACCAGATGACCATCAAACATCAATGACTTCATATGTTGATACATACATCCAGCAATAATTTGTAATCTGCAAGGTTACAGCCTACCTAGGACACTGATTTTCAGAAGTCTGTTAAAGTATGTTACTTTAACTTTGGAGGTAGATCTTCTGTTATTTGGAGAAAGAAATCCTTACAAAGACCTCCCATTGTGGAACCTAACAGAGGACATTAATACAGAAAATCCTGCTTTCTTTTCTGGAGACTGTGAGACACATCATGCCTCTCTTCTAAAGCTTTTAAACATGCTATGAGCTGACACAACTTTAATGCAAAACATGAAAATAAAAAGCTATGGTAAGAACATGTAACCATGACCTCAATACCCAAATTAAAACTGCAGGAAATTTTGAGATCATCAAAATATTTTCACTTTTTCTTGTGAAATATCAGATCCATGAGAATTAACAACCTTAACAAACAACAGTGTCTCAGACTAGAAATGTATCCCAGTCTTCATTCAGTATGAAAATAATTCATGCTAGGAATCCATTCTCAAGGTGAAAATTTCACATGGATCACAATTATGCAAAAGCTAGGTCTATTTTCATTGCACATTCACCTTTTCTTCTTATTCATTTTAAATAGATCTTGCCAGTTCAATTGTAAAATTGTTTTAAAATATGAGCTGAATATGGAAAACATTGCAACTCTTTAAAACAATGAATTTAACAGATGAAAATAAATTCAATTTCATGATTTTTAAAGGAAGGCAACTGACCTCAAATGTCAAAGCCAAACAGTACCAAACTGAAGTTACTCCAAAGCTGTTTTATCTTATTAATTGCTAGTAACAGACCGTGTCTTACCAGAAAAACATGTTATGGAGAACACTAAATAGGTCTAATTAAAAGATAAAACACAGAGATCCTCTTCATTACTAAATTACTAAAACCATATTCCAACAGTATTTTTTTAAATTAAGTTTTCAATCTTTCCACACATTGGCGGGTGAGCAGGAAGATTTTTTAATTTTTTTTAATCTGAGCAGAGATGTACCAATTTTACATTAACCAATTCTGTCTGAAATGCTGGGTTCTGCATGGCTTTGTAGATACTGAATAGCAAAAATTCACTAGGTGAACAAGTTATAAATGTTAGCAGAACTATTCCTAACTTCACAGCACCCAAGTCTTCTCAGAAAAGAAGCAATCTTGATCCAAGACTTTAAGAAATTTAACTGCACAGAAAATTGGAGATACACTAACTGTATCCTAGTACATGTTTTAACATAAGGAAACTAAAAGTAATGTCAATCACTTGGCCTACACAACCAGTTAAAAAGTTCGTAACAATTTTGGTGTTTCTTTCCGTCATTTCTCTCTGTCCTTATATATTGATAAATGTGTAAACAAAGATTTTATTAGAAAGCAGTAAAGCAAATCCTCCTGTTACTTCACAGCAAAGGAAGCACTTCTACAAGAAGTGCAAAGTGCCAATAAATCTACTGAAAAGAAGCTACAGCTGCTTTGGTAGGAGAAAGGCATCATATAAGCAGCACACCTGTTCACCACCCCTGTGGTTACACAGGGTTGGACTCACATAACAAAATTTTCTCGTGTGAAGGCAACACAGATCCGCATACCTTGCTCCCATTTTAAACAAGAAGCATCACACCTGTTAGCTGCCCTGAGAAACATGCTACTATCACCACATGAACCAGCTACATTAGTAGCTCCCTATGCTTCAGTCACTCTGAACTCTTCAGCAGTTTTCATGCCCCAAATACTCCAGAGCAGTCTGCTTTCCCACTGTCCTCTGCTTGTCCTTCTCTTTGCTTCTGACACCAGTCTGATTTACAGCAAGGACTCTCCAGAAAAGTGCACAGTGACACCCAACACAAGGAGGGAAGCCCAGCAACACAATGAGAGTCCAAAGTGTTTCATTCTGAGGAATTAGAGAGTGTTCAGTTTCTCCTATCTAAACACTGTACATTGCAGAAAAGATGCTAGTTGGAACTTTCATTATGTGAGTGAATGCACACTCCTTCTCTAAATGCAGTGGCTTTCAACAGACCACTGGTGATCACTTCATCAGGAAAAAGACAGGTAGCTCAAATAATTGAAGAGGGAGTATGACAGGGTCACAGATGAGGAGATCTCATAGAAACAGGTAGGCAGAGGAGAAATCCAGATTAGAGACTTCTGATGTTACATCAACTGGAATTTGGTTATTCGCATCCAGACTCAGCTAGCAACCACTGAGTGTTTGGCTTGAAACAAGCCAGAACCAATCCCTTTCTCACCCACATGAACAAAAAGGAGACCACAAAGGAGCTGTCAGTGTCCTGCATTAGAGGCTCTGGTGTGCCAAAGAACAGTGGTGAAGAAAGTGGAGCACCACAATGGATGGAGCTGTCCAATAGATGTGGAATTCAAGGTCATTGCCTTACTACAGTAAGCAGTAAGGAAACTGGACTCAAAGTCTCATTTTCTGCCTGCACTGAACGACAGTCACCATAACAGTTTTCTGCACCAGTCTTGCCAGTGATTATATCCAGGTACATCTCTAGAAATCACACGTTATCTTTGCCAAAACCTTGATATAAACTCTGATGAGATGCCAGCTTATCAAGGTGGTAAGACCAGGAGGCATTCCCTGTTCACTACCAGAGCACTGTACAGTGAATAGAACTACATATGCAATTAAATGGTCACCTCCTGCACAGAGAAAACAAGCAGGTAAAACTTAAAATTGCAACCCAATGTACCATCAAAGCTTAATATTTGAGAACACTGTTTCAGCATGTTTTCTCTTTGTAAAGCAGGATACAGAACAAAAAAAACCACCAAGCATACAATGTAGCAGTTAAAGGACAAATCAAGGTCTGAGGGATTTCCTGATCTGTGCAGAGAGCTTATATGTATTTGTGACAATGAAAAGAACAAAAGAAACCTTGTTAGTAATTTCCTACCTTTAAAGCACTCTTCTTAAAAAGGTCTCTTTACAGAAACATTGGAATTCTTCTGAATTAAATAACTACAAAAGTCTGTTCTCGTAAGAGAATGAGAAAGTTCTGATCCAAAGATGCAACAGCCTGATAAATAGATTTTAAGAAGTTGATAGACATTTTGCTTTATCACCAGAGGCAGCAATAACATGAATGTTTAATGTACTATTACACTAGACTTATATTTCATGCCATTTACAGAGACAAAGATAAGGCATGCTGTTAGTGACTAGTTTTGACACCATCATCAATGACTTGAAGGCAAGGAGAAAGAATTCTAGAAATATCCAGTTTAAAGTCAATTAAACTGAAAAATATTCACTATTACTGTTACTGATACATTTTGTGTTCATCTCCTTGTTGATTCTCCTCCCTACCCTATGTTGAATCTTTATTTAAATGTCTAGCAGTACAAAAGTGAAGGACAACTTATCTGCCATTAAGAGTAGGAACTTTAATAATGTTATTTTCATTTGAACAAGTCAAAACTTAAAATAATGCGTTAGCCAAAGAAAAGCTTAAGTAAGAACAAACTAGAAAATCTCTCTCTGTTTAGTTTATACAGTTAAGTTAGACAATGACTCTAGGTAGCAGAAGGATGTGGTTAATTACAGTTAAGAGCTACTGTTTTGTAGACTATGTATTCCATAAAAATACATTTTGGTCAACATTTCACATGAGATTTAAAGACTGTAATTGAAGGAAGCTGATAGTTTCTCTTGACTGCTGCTTAGCCAGAACTTTACACAAAATGTGCAAGTAACAAAAACAAATACACTCTGTGAACATTGGGAAAACAAAGAATTTTTACTGACCTCTAATTATGTTCACAAAGGGAGCTGCTCCTCCTTTGCAAAACTCAGAAACTCAGCAGAAGTAATCTTAGATTTTCATTATCTGCACTCAAGATCATTTCCATGATGTTCAAAGGCTTTTAGACTGTGAACTTACTAAGTGTTGTTAATAGGAATTCGTTTTTAAATAAGTCAGCATGCTTCAAATCCAGAAAAATTGATTCCTTCTCTGGATTTCTTCACTCAACACTCAAGCTCCTCTGATATAAAACTCATAAGAATGCTAGTAAAAGTAATTGTGCCCAGTTTTTCAGTGTTCAGATGTCAAAAACTGAGTACTTCAAAATTATGTACAACCTCAATTAACACTATTCACATTTTAGAGAGGCAAACATTTTCTAAAATACCTGACCATGCTGCTTCCAATACTTCCACAAACAGAAGTCCTATTCTTTGGTATGTAACAAAGGTCAGAAAGCTCCCAAATGAGCTCACAAAAACACACAGTAACACATTTACTAAGAACATGCAGCAGCTTCAAAACATGTGTTTTCATACTCCATGTCAGTAATGGATTTCAGCTACTTCACTATGGCAAGGTATACAGCAAAGCTTTAGCTGAAGAGGTGTGCATAGTGTGTCTGTGGGGCAGGGCACCTACCAAGCACGAGCCAGGGGAGACCCAGGGCTGGCTTAAGGCAGAGCTGCCTTACAGTAGGGGAAGGGCTACCTCAGCAGAGCTCTGGAGTAAAGCTCACCACACAGATTAGAGGACTCTGGTGTTTCTGCCATGTATTTGGTCCTAATTTCCTGCTACTACTGCTCCACCCTACTGTGATTCCTATTTTGGCCAAGTGGTACTACTGTCAAATTATTGGCTAAGATGAAATTACAGGAACAACCACCACTTGTGATATTTATGCTGGAGCATCTGATGCGTTGTGTAGATGCCTTGAAAGCAAGAATCCAACAAGTACCAACTGCCAGGACACTTAATGACTTGCTGGAAGGACATGGGAAAAAAATAATAATAAAAAAAATAAAATAAAAAAAACAAATAAAATAAATTAATTAATTAAAAAAAAACCACCCAAACCAGCTACTTACAGAGGAACTGTGCTCGATTACCTCTCTGATGTACTGCATTCAATGAATTCATAAAAGCAGTTAACACACATGAGATGAGAGTATGCTTCAAATAATGGTGGTCAAAGAGGGAGGTGAGGAAGAAAACACAGAGGAGGCAAAGAGATCTTATTATTTAAATAAAAGTTGTTTAGGAAAAGGAAAATGGTAGCATGGTAGTTGCTGTATGTTTTTGCTTTGCCTTTTAATAAAGTTAAAAGAAAATAATAAAGACAAAATTAAGCATTCCTTGGTGCTGGTCCATTTACTTACCAGAATCATAGCAGGCTTGACTTTCAAAAATGTATTTCCAGAAACAATATTTCACACAGTGCAGAGATATTGTCCCATAAGAGCTAAACCAAGCAATGTGAAAAAGTGATTAGAGGAAAAAGCTCAAGTGCAAAGCATTACCTGTCAGGCAGTGACAGAGGATGATTCAATGTGATGCTGTTTCCCCTTGCTTAGACATAAAATTCATTAAAAATTAACTTGCATTGTAAGATTACATAAAGAGCATATAATTCTGATGCAAGACACTATTACAAACAAATCCTTCACTTTTTTGTTTTTAGTTGGACTTTTAGTATGTGCCACGCACACAGTTTAGGTGAGACTCCAGAATCAAAATAAATACCCCACGAGCCACTAGGCTAACTAAATATCCAGAATAGATTCATATGGGTTTATTAGTATATGATATTCACCTGTATATAATAACATAAGTTCAACAGGGTAAGCTGCTTATGGATGCTTTCTCAGACTTTATTTGATAGCTTTCACTGAGTAGTTCTCAATTTAGCCCACACATCACTCGTACATGACACTTGCTATGCAGGCAATGTTAGGCCTAAACACCACATGGAACCTTCCTCAGCTCTGCAGTCACACAAGATTTCTGAGAGAATATTGTATTATTGCTAACAAAAACAATACATTCAGCCCTTTTCCCACTATATTCAACTAGAAGAATTTTACACAATGATCTGTACAGACAACTGGTACAATAATAACCTAAAAATGCACCTATGGCTATCCCTGCACCTTGAGCTCATCTCTGCACAATGTTGTAACATGGTTCCTAGCCTTGAGACAGGACACTAGGGCTCATCATATTCTGATATGTGTCCTGAGACAGGAGCATTCCACAGCTAGGAACAGGCTCAGACATAGCTTTTGGTCATCACCAGATTTGGTGGATATGGTCACCACCAGAACAATATACGCCTGACAAACAGGCAGGATCCACAAAGATACCCGCAGGAATTACAGAGGAGAGATCAGTAAGCCTTGATCTACCTGTATTATAGGTACCTATTTTTCCCCAAATTAATAGTGGCTTCCATCCTATGGCAACATACTGCTATTATGATTTAAATCCTGACCAATGATGACAAGGCTATACATCACTTTAGCTGAAGTTCTATTACATTTGCCATGATGCAGCCCTAGCATAGATAGGTGTGGCAAACCCTCACAGTAAAACTGATTACTGATGCCAGCTTTTGCAACGCAAACACCAAAAAAGACAAAGTTACTGCTGTGTTCCAAGCTTGGCCACGGCTTCTGTTTAGTACCACAGTGAAAAGCATTTAAGTATTTGATTAAATAGAACATAAAGCAATCTGTCCACGGATATTTATCCACCTTGGGAGATCTTCCCCAAAAATTATTTCTGCAAGGCATTTTTGTTGGTGTCTTAACTCTCAATTGAGTAAGCAAGTTCTGTAAGGACACTCTTGACTACACTGGCCTACACTGAGAAGCCCAAAAGAAGACCAAGTCTGATGCAAGCTACCTTGAGACCACACAGAGAGAAGGCACCTTGCTCTGGAAAAAACACGGTAATGAAAATGGAGCAGCAGTTCTAATAACTTATTTTGCTACTGGCACTAGTTACTATGACACTTTAGGAGAATATAGCTCAACAGGCACTACCAGCTGAAAAAATCCCATCTCTTGCTCTGGTAGAATTCAAACAGAATACCTACATAGTAAGTGCTTATAAGCTAAACAAGGGATTGCTTCCAGAAATACCCACTTCTCTGACCTAATTGTAAGCCACCTAGGTCAGAAAGAACAAACTAATCAATGTGCAGCTTCCGGGACATGAAAGGTGACGTGTGTTGTTACCAGAGCTGCACAGAGAAACAGCAAAGAACATTGCGAAATCAGAGAGGTATGAAGCGAATCAAACCAACAATATCTGAAACAAAGGGGGGGGAAAAAAAGTCTTAATTCCTTTTTCTAAGCTAAAAAATTTGACCTTTGTCATCAGAAAAGAGAATGCATTCTTAAATCAACAGTCTGCTGTCATAGTTTTTTGCAAACAAAAACAGCCTGAAGGTTTTACATCTGCAGCTAGTTTCACTTAGAGTATTTTGAGCTCTGGCAACACTGCACTCACACAAACAACTTTTTGTCAGCTGAGGTAGTAGTATTAAAGCGTTTCTTTCATATATTTCTGGAGGCTTCTATTCCATCCTTTATCTTTGCATTTGTTTTAAACTGATGCTATAAAACTCTGAAAGCATTCATTAGGTGTCAGAGGTTTCATAGTTGTAACAAAGTGAAACATTTGAATTTCATCTGTAACTTCCACAAAAGACAAAGCAGTAAGAAAGGAAGAGGTAACTGTTTCACCCGAAGGAAGGACCAGCGAGAAGCAGAAGCTGCTCCAGTGAGAATCAGAAGCCTCAAAGAAATCTGGGCATAGAAAAGACAAAATGAGTAAACACTGACTGATTGTTCTAGAAGATCAAGGGGAGGGAGGAGGATGAAAGGAGAAACATTTGTCTCTAGCTGACTACACCACCTAGAAGGAATAGGCCTGAAAACAGATTAAGGTACCAAACCCGTGGTGACAAGAGGTAAAACCATGTTACACCTCTGACTAGGATTACACTGTAGGACAGGAACAGACAGGAACTTCAACTGCAAGACACGTCTAATAAATCTTCCTTGTTCACTCAAGTATATCAACCCAAAATCTAACACTAAAAATAAAAACCAACACCCATGGATGAGCTTTCTGTTCCATACTTTGCCTGTGTTAAACCCATCTGGTGGAAAAATGATACATTAGGTGATTTCCTTACATAAAAGACACTGCCCATATCCCCAAAGCAGCACTTGTGCTTAGTTGTTAACAAGAGCAGCATGTGGCATTACCCTCCTGCTGGAGTTACACATTGAACAGACACAGCTGCTATAGCCAGCCTTGTCTTGCTCCTCTTCTCTTCCTCTTGTTCTCTTCCTTCCTGCAAAAACTAAAGGCTGACCTCTGAACCGTAACTTGAAGGAATAAAGGCAGAACAGATCTGCTCTCCTTCTTTATATTTAAGTTGAGTGTTTTGTCTTTACCATTAAAAAAAAATATCAGTTATTACTTATGCATTGAATGAAACATGAGTGGTTCTAACAGAGAGATAATGGTTACTTTTTAACTAAACTTTTAGAGTTCTTTTAGTCACTTGAAGTCTCACTCCAGTACTAAAATATACTTTCATTCGTTTTGTTCCCAATAAAACTAGAAATAAGTACCGTGCAAGCATAAATAGGTTATAAATTTCTATTCTATGTTATGGGGTTTTGCTGGTTTTTTTTTTCTGTAAGAACACACAGCTGTGTACAGCCAGCAATATTCTGTCGTTCTGCACAGCAAACCACGTCGTCTCTGAAACTCCTGTTTCTTCTCACGGGCAAACATTCCTTATTAGAACACAACCACACACAGCTTTCTAACTTCTCTGCCACGCAGCCAACACAGGAAAGTGAAGAATTTAAGAACTGCGCCTTTTAACCATGAGCAGCAGTCGGATCAGCCAGTTACGACTCCAAAGCAGGGCTCAGTGGACAGGAAAGCAGTCACCAAGTCAGCGTTTCCCTAAACCTACCTGTTGTTGACACGGCTGAGGTCCTGAGTTCTCATCTCTCCCCGTCCTGCCCGCGCACGCCCTGCACCCCGCTCTGCCGCCCGGGGGGCGCCACAGCCGCAGCCCGTCCCGCAGGGCAAGCCCCGCCGGACCCCGCGCCCGGCTGTTCCCGCTCCCATCGCAGCCCCGCGCCGGGCCGGCACCAGCGCC
>VZTT01057534.1:33868-45012 GCA_013400855.1 Buphagus erythrorhynchus
CCGCATCTCTGTGCTCCTGGGGAGGCGTTTGCTCCTTCGGAAAAGAACTGACTGAAAACCGCGTATGAATGGCACGCCAGCCTTGTGATGAACGCGACCCTGCAGGCGTGCATCCCCCTTCTGAAGAAACACCTTGCTGGGGTGAGTAGATGAAAGAAAAGACAACTGTAATTTCATTTATTCCAAAGCAGCAGCTGCGGACAGTTTAACCCCAGACAGCTGCGCCAGGAGTGGCAGGTCCAGCCCGGCACCAGCCGCAGGAGGGGCTCTGCGGGACAGGCGGCATCTCCCGCCGGCCCTGCCCGGCCCTGCCCGGCCCGGCCCGGCCCGGCCCGTCGGGAGCTGCCCCGCGGCCGCTCGGAGGCGCCGCGCACCGATGTGCCTGCACCGATGTCTCCGCTGCTGCCGCCGCCGCCCCGTCGACGGTCGGTGTGTGGCAGCCTCCGCCGTGGGAAGCGAGGAGGGTGGAGGAGGAAGCGAGGCAAAGGGAGGGAGGACTGCCTGGGGACTGCCATTCTGCCCGCGCCTCGCGGCGGCAGGGGACTGGAGGAAAGGCAGTGCGGGGCGTGGGGAAAACCTCTGGTTCCGAACGACTGCGGCATCCGCGTTGTTCAACAGAGCCCTGTCCGCTCTTCTCTGGGAACCCTGTTGCCCGCTAGTACCATTAAGCGCGTTTGTGAGCGGCTGCCAAGCTCCAGCTTGGGTCAAGCTTTTCTACGTGTGAAGAAGTAGAATGTTCCACGGTGCTTTCACGCGAAGTGCCGCATGTTCCTGCAGGAATAGGTCACAGCTGAAACAGGCCGGTTCATGGAAGGCCATTCAAGTTGTGCCCTCTGTTTGGTAGCTTTTACGTCCTAATTTTACAGATTTAATCTGTCGGTCTAAAAACGTGCTTGGTTGGCATCTGCTCCTGCCCAATATTTCGAGGAACTACTTAAGATGCATTGGCTGACATTGAGAATTAGGCACATCCTGGGAACATGTTCTACCATTGTGTGATTTATAAATGACTGTCATTGAGACACACACCTATGCCTTAAAGTCAGGATGTATATGTTAACACCACTATTTTATTTTCTTTTGCCAAGAATATAATCCTTTTTCCCACCCTGACTGTTCCCTGCTCCCCCCCCCCAACTCTTAACACTGTAATAGTACACAAAAATTTGGCCAATAAATTACAGTGGATCTTTGCAGGATCCAAGAAGCTTGTATCATTGCTAAGTTTTCCCATGTTTGGATCTTTTTCTAATATCTTAGAGAACATACTTCAAAGTTTGATTATTCATCATTTTCTATTTCTCCCACTGGACAAAAAGTTGGATGGTGTGGAAGTGTTGGATTCCATCTTTGATGAGCAGTAAGGACTGCTGCAGTGACTGAGTATGGACATTAAGAGCTACTGTAGTTGTCGAGGGAGAGTAACCACAGGCCATCCATCTCTTACTATTTTGATGCCAGGGACAGTAAGAGATTCTCAGGGCCTAGGGAGGGATGGCAGGTCGGCAAGAAAGCTCCTGAAGGGCAGCACAAAGGAATTCCAACCACTCGGGCCTGTAAGTCAGCTTCTGGTGGTGGGGAGGTGCCTCTATGTACACGAGTATCTTGTCCTATTTGAGCAGATATAACTCCACCTGGGGGTGCATGAGGAGCCAACCAAAGGCTTGTAGGTCAGGATTAAAGGGAGGGCAGGGGTAGGTGACATTACAGTGGGGTTTGTCTGACCAAGAAGATCAAGGAGATGTGTCCCTCCAAAGACAGAGGAGCAGCTTCCTGTTTATAAGCCCTGGTCCTCACAGGGGACTTCAACCAACCCAACATCTATTGGAGGAACACAGCAGAGCACAGGCTATCCAGGAGGTTCCTGGAATGCCTTGATGAATACTTCCTTCTCCAAGTCACAGAGGAGCCAGTGAGGAGAGGTGCTGTGGTGGATCTTATTCTCACCAACAAGGAGAGGGCTGGTGGGGAATGTGAAGCTCAAGGCCTGCAGTGACCATGACATTGTGGAGTCCAAGATGTGTGGGGCAGTGAGGACGGAGCACAGCAGGTTCACCTCCATGGACTTCAGGATAGCTGACTTGGGCTGTTCAGGGGTCTGCTTCTTAGAGTATCTTGAGATGAAGCTCTGGAGAGGGGCACAAGGAAGCTGGTTAATAGTCAAGGACCACCTCTTCCAAGCTCATGAGCAATGCATCCCAACAAAAAGGAAGTCAGGCAAACCCACGGGATACCTGCATGAATGAACAAGGAGTTTCTGGAAACTCAAATGCTAAAAGGAAGCCTATAGAGGGTGGAAGTAAAGACAGGTATTCTTGGAGAAATAGAGAAAACTAGTCTGAGTACTCAGGGATCAGGGAAGATAAAGCACTGGTAGTATTAAACTTAGCCAGAGACATCAAGTGCAAAAATAAAAGCTTCTATAGGTACATCAGTGGTAAAAGAAAGAATAGGGAAGATGTGGGAGCCTCTCCAGAAGAATACAGGAGATTACCTGGCACATGGAGAAAGCTGACGTACTTCACAACTTTTTTGCCTCAGTCTTTATTGGCAAGTGACTCCAGCCTCCCTGCCCAAGTCAGAGAAGGCAAAGGGAGGGATATGTAAAATGAAGAACCACCCACTGTAGGAGAAGATCAGACACAAGAACATCTAAGGAAACTGAAGGTGCACAATTCCATGCGTTCTGATGAGAGGCATCCACAGGTCCTGAAAGAACTGGTGGAAAAAGAGGTTAAGCCACTGTATTTGGGAAGTCGTGATGTCAGGTGGAGTTCCTATGACTGGAAAAGGGGAAATAAGGAAGACTCATGGAACTACAGGCCAGTGAGTCCTACCTCAGCACTCAACAAGATCACAGAGCAGACCCTTCTCAAAACTATGGTAAGGCACATAGAAAATAAGGAGATGAGTGACAGCCAATATGTCTTCACTGGGAAGAAGGACTTGGGGTGCTGGTGAATGAGAAGCTTGTCATAACCCAGCAATGCGAGCTTGCTTCCCAGAAAGCCAAACCTGTCCTGGGCTACATTAAAAGTGTAGCCAACAGGTCAAGAGAGGTGATTCTTCCCCTGTGCTCAGCTATCATGAGACTTCACCTGGAGCATTCAGTGCTGGGACCCCCAGCACAAGGACATGGATCTTCTGGAGCTGTCAAGGGACAGCCATGAAGGTGGTCAGGGGGCTGGAGATCTCGCCTGTGAAGACAGGCTGAGAGAGCTGAGGCTGTTCAGCCTGGAGAAGAAAAGGCTCCAGGGAGACCTTTTAGCATCTTCAAGTACCTAAAGTGAGGCTACAAGAGAGCTGGAGAAGGACTTTTCACAAGGTCATGTAAAGATAGGACAAGGGGGCGTGAATGAATGTACCACATAGCTGTCAGGTGGCTAAGAGAACAAATGTCATCTCCACAGACCTTTTGAATGCTTCCAGACAAGCAATTCTACCATGTCCCTTGGCAACTCTGTTCCAATGCCTGCTTGCCCTTTCAGGGAAGAAATTATCCTTTATATACAATCTAAGCCTCCTCTGGCACAATTGATGCTCTTTTTTCTTGTCCTGTCACTTGCCAGGGAGAAGAGACTGGCCACAACTTCCTTTAGGGAGTTTTAAAGAGTGATAAGGTTCCCCCTCAGCCTCCTTTTCTCCAGGCTGAACAGCCCCAGCTGCCTCAGCTGCTCCTTATCAAACTTGTGCTCCAGACCCTTCATCAGTTCCTTTGCCCTTGTGCAGGATCCTTCCTGCCCTAGTTTGCTTTTTTCACCCATGCTGAGCATATGTATTCTTAGGAATCAGATTTGATACAAATGGATGTAGGGAGAGACAATTCTTAATTTCATTTCCTTAAGAAATTTAGCTTGTCTGAGCATGCATTCTTTTCTTTTTTTTTTTTCCTGCTTCAGTAGCTTTTCAACTTCTGGATGCAATAACCTACATTTGACAAAGATGTAATATTAAAAGCACTTAATTTTGATGTTTCCTCAATTTCAGATCGATCACTTTTCTTTAAATAAAAATGAAAAATCAACCAGGAAATGGTTTAGCAGTGCCTTGTTGCCTACTATTAGTATCATGCTGCAGTACTTGCCATCTTCGCATTTATTGAAGGTATAAGGTTCCAGACTGCAAAAATCAATCCACTTTCCAAGCAGTCAGGTCATTCTTCTCTAAAGTATTAGGAACTAGTGAAGTAAAATAAGACATTGCTTTCACTTACATTGAATTTATTTGCTTTTTGTTGTGTATAACAATGATAAATGCTCATGGATTAAGAATTAGAGTACATTGACCTAGTGTAGATTTTGAAATATTCTGATGCATATTGATTTTGAAACACTATATAATAGAGTGGAGTATCAGGCAATTAGCAAAGCCTCTTGAATTTTCAGAATTGAACTTCTGCAGAGATTTGATTTTTATAAGGTGCCTGTACATATACATATATGTACTTATATATGTATATTCTTTGGCATACAGAAATTTCTTCCAGCTGCATTTAGAGTGCATTGTTTCAAATATATGTTTAGTTTATGTCTTTGTTTAATAATACACCATTTAGAAAGGGAAAAGTGGTGTACTGCTTCTCTTTAAAATCAGAATGTTGAAACTATATGTCTGCAGAAAGTTAACATAGAAGCTGACAATCGATTACTTCTGTTTCCCTGATAGTTTAAGTAACTCAATCATTATATTTATCTATTATAGGTTGTACTAAACTGCAAAAGCATAGAATAAAACAGTGCAGAATGCATGTCTGTGGAGATTCACAAATCTCTCTTTCAAACCCATGGAAGACCTTTCATGTTTCTACAAACAGTACTAACCATACTTAAAAGTCCATTCAGAACCATATGAACCCCCTCAGCAAGGGCTGACACCTTTTCCAAGCTTTTTCATGAACCATATGTCTTAACCTGTGTAAAGGATGTTTTCCTTAAATGCTGAATTAATTTTTCCTGATGGATGGCCAGCTTGACCAGCAACTGTAGAAGAGCCCTTTTCTATCAGAGGACTTTGAATTGAACAGTCCTGCCTAAATCTTAGATGGGTCAAAACACCAAGAGACAGGGAGCTCCACAACATGTGTTAATTTACTGAGCATGGCAGGACAAAAATCAAAAAGTTATCTTCAAAGATCTTACAAGTAAAATGTGACAAGCCATATGTTGTTAAGTCTAGCTAAATGTGTGTTATGAAAGCTTCCTGAAGTTATTACAGACTAATAATATGCCATTCTATAACAAAGAATGCTCAAATCAAAATGTTAAATACCAAATATCAAAAAAAAATTTATTGGACAAGGCTGTTCATTCACGATGAATCTTGTCATTATGCAATGTATCAATGTATTTTTACAAAGTGAAAGAATGCTTTCTTTCTTTGCTGAATACTACTGGATATCTGGTTTCTATTTGTACATTCAGTCATGTCTTTCACTACTTAGCCATCCCCTAAAAAATTGAGAATAATTACACAAGAAAAAACGGGACAATGTATCTGCTATACATGTATTTTATTCTCAAAATAAAAACTGATTCAGCACAAAGCAGAGATGAAGCACAGACAGAGAAGCCCCTGTAAACAGTGCAACACTGGCTCAAGAGTAAAGCATAGGCTGAGCTAAGGAAAGAAATGCTGAGTATTCTGGGGGAAGGAGTTCTTTCAGGGTCATTCAGTTCTTAAGAAACACAGTCATCAGTGCTGTTATGTAATACTAGAGTTGCACCCCCAAAACAGTTATAGTCAGTTTTCTGCATCTCTAAGTATCCCAGAAGTACTAAGTTCCATCTCTAGAAAGCATAACAGAAGGGACATATTTAAGTGCAGATATAGTCTAAGGAGAATAAACCAACAACAAATGGGTGGGGATAAAATTCTGTTTAGCAACATCAAAGCAAAGAGAAATGTTTCATATATGTCACATAAAGTTTGATAGAAATAGCAGTTTAGTTTTCTAATTAACTAGTATTGATGAATATTAAAAAGAAAAAAGTAACAAAAATGCTGATCAGGGCAGCAAACATTATACTTTTGAAGAAAAGATAGTTACAAGTATAAAATTAGCAATATCTACTTCAGAAAGTCTATTTTGTCTTTGTAAGTATAGAAAGAGAAATAAGTGTCAACCAAACTTAGCTCATGTTTCGCTGTGATATGTTTGTTTAAAATATAGGCTTGAACATCTGACTTAGCCTCTAAAGCATAAAAATTTGACCAAATATTAGTCACCTACATTAATGCAAAGATTAAATATATTAGAGACATGTTTTGATCTTTTTCAGGATTTACCTTGAGGGTAAAAAACCTAATTATTATGGAACATCATTACTGTTCTTATGCATGTTTTGAATCCACAAGTTTGAAACTGTGTGCTCTAAGAAAGAAGCCAGACATATCCACAGCTCTCTCTCACATTGTGTGGCAAAGGCCTGGGCAGCCAGGATGGTCCAGAACTACATTTGACAGTGAATATTATACCATCTTTGGAAGTGATGCCTTGGAGTATATGTGAGTATATGGGAATGTGCAATTCCATTACCCACCTTAATAGAAAATAACTCTACATTTCTACAGTAGTTCTAGATCTTTATTTGAAGAGATAATTCACTATAACTTCAAATGCAAATAACTCTAAGATATATATAATGTTTAGTATACAAACTAATTAAATCACAGCATATATACAAACATACTTTTCCTGGAATAACATTGACAATATGGAACAAAATTTGCATATGTCTATTGTAGCTTCCTGCTTATTGAAAATAAAGCTTCAAATTGCAGAAAAAAGAGTATGGTGTATTTTCAGATGATATTCTGGTTCTTATTTTTTCCTTTGATCTCTTTCCAATTCAACTGAAAATTATATTGTGAAAAGAATATTACAAATCAACTTTACCTTTTCAGAAATACTTTTTTCTCTTTGTCGATACAGTTGACTATAGGAAAAAAGGTTATGAAAAATTGTCATTGATGTTTGAGGTCTGTAGAAGACAACCAAAAAAATTTCTGTAGTCAGCCCAACTATGAAGAAATTATATTATTAGAAGGAAAAGACAAAAAAAAAATGGGCAAAAACCCCCAAACATCACTGCAGATTCCACTAGCTGTATTTCTTCTGACCAATCTAATCTCTCTTGTCTTCCTAAATTACCCTAAAAAGTCCTGAAATGTCTAGCTTTTATGATGCCCTCACATGTGTCTCACAAGTATGCTAAAGATCAGTCCTGACTAAACAACTAAAAATATTACACTAAGCAAAGTGATAAACTGTAGGAATCACTGCGCGGGAACGGTCGGGACAAACTCAGGTGCTCTCTGTATTCTGGTCTTGAAGTTTGCAATTTATTTCACAGGGCGTGGGTATATATGAGAACCTACTAAGAACTGCAGCTGCAGCTCANTAAATCTTCTATGTTGAATATTCTAATTTCCACTAACCAATCTAATACAAGATACAAATTCTCTAACATTTGCATGCAACCTATAGGAATCACTATATTACCATGTTTTACTGCTTTCCTTATCTCTAACTTTTATCTGGGACCCTTCCTGCCATGCTCAGGGAGGATGTCTGTTTGCTTTTTGGTATTCGCGGCATCTAACGTTGTCTAAACAAAGGGACCTTCAGGCATTCAGTTGCTTTCAGCCTCACAGTCAAAAATTGCTATAATTTCTATTTCGCTTATATTTTCCATATTCTCAAAGTCTTTTGCTAGGCACTCGTATTTATAAGGTTTCCCTAATTCATCCTTCCCAACAATAAACAGCATATCTCCAGCTTCCCCAAGACCTCCTCTATAGAAGGGAAGTACTTTCCACACTCTGTGGCTGCTGCTCTGGGCTGTTTGGGGTTGAAGGAGGAGTTGGCAGCCTTAATGCTGCTTAGCTGGCTGAGATTTCAACAGAAACTTTTGCAGTAAACGTGTGCATTTATGTGGGCACTATAAAGCACTGAATACCTGAACAGTAATACAGAAAAATAATGAACTTTATCAAGATGAGGATACTATAATATAGTATAAAACAGAAAGGTTGCCCATTACTGTGTCAAGTACCTTGCAACTTCTTCTCACCAGCTCTATTTTGAGTTTAAACTGATTTGTCATATATCCAGCTCTGGCAGCAGGGAGATAAATGGTCTGCTAAAGGCTACTGGGCAGCAGAGCCCCTGTGCAAGGTCTCTGGAGGATGCTGATGTGTTACCTTGAAAAGGAACAAAACCCCCAAACCAACAACTTTACAATCTGGAACATGTTGCAACAAGTTTGTGTGACCCTTGCAGTACATGACCTACATTGCAGGGAGGCACAACACTTGCTTGCATTACTGCACTATTTCGCATCACAGTTTAGAAAGAAAAACAAAGAAAGACTCCAGCATTATTTATGCAGTTCTGGTGAAGATGGCCCCACAATTCCTGTGGGAGTTGCATGAAGGAGGAATGGTGTCCCACAGTTACAGCATTTTAGAAGTTTAGTTTGAAAGCCAAAAAAGAAAGGTAGGAAGAGAAAGAGCAGCTGTTCTGTTGACGCCAGAACAAGTAAGATGTAGCTCCCTATCATTTTGATCCTTCTTCTTTGGTTTCAAGTAATTTAATAAAGGAAAAGCACCATCTTTCACAGTGGTGGCATTTATTAACCAATATTTTGCTTGGGAAAAGAGATGTTTAAATAAGTTGACTAATAATGTTAAACTGTGAAACTTCTCCAACAGAAGGGCATGAATTAGATGTCTGTCTTCTACCTGGTTGCCAATTTTTATTAATTCTGCAAGACAACAGCTTATTTATCATTGTTTTTCTGTAACATGTAATAGATATTTTCTAGTTGTTTTAAAAATTATAGAAGAGACATGAGTGTTCGTATTACTAAATTTTATTTTTCCTCATGAAATAAGGAATGGTGCTGAGACTTTTTGAGAAAATATTGACCTCTGTCATGTAAAGATTTACTAAGCGTAGTGTCTCTCACCACCACAACAGAGAATGTTGGAAACAAGTACTCATAGAAATGTGTGCTATCAATATTGCAACTACCTTCAACTCAAGTGGGCCTCAGATTATTATGAAATAGCATTAAGCAGGAATCACTAAGTAGATATGACAACATCCTGACATCGTATCTTTGTTTTTCTTTTGGTGATGTCGCCTTTCTTCAGTCAGTGATTTACTGGCTCATTAGCACTTCCATTTCTTTCTTTCTTTTGCGAGGAAAGATATGTCAACAAAGCAGAGGAAATTATCTCCTATTCTCCTCTCTGCTGGAGGCAATGGCAAAAGGATTGACTTGTACATCTTTTTTCTTCACAGCATGCAAACTTCAACACAAGCAATCACATGCTTGTCAAGAGGACTGTCTCTACTCTGTGATTGCCTTGCCAGTGTCAGCAAGGTCCAAAACCCTGTTGGCTCTCCATGTGGTGGCAACAAGTAATACAGGGGTCTGACCTGCATACAGAAATTCACACTGCATCATTTTTTTCTTGCATTTGTAAGAAATCGGTATAATTTGCCTGCTCATTGCTGTCATGACAGGAGGAAGCCATTCAAGTCTCTTCATTGCAGTCACATGCTGAAGATATGCATCTTTGACTTCATAATTGTTAGGATCAACCAAGGTCTCTCTTTCAGAAAGCAAGTCAGTTTTGAGATTTCTCTGTTGATTTTGTGTTTCATAGCTTTCTTAATTTGATTGCTAGAAGCCACCAGTAGAAACTTTGAAGCCTTAAGAGACAGAGAAAATGGACATGAAAAATCTTGTTCTTAAAGTAGTGCAGCAACTGAAATGGAGCAGATGAAAATGAATATATAGATCAGGTACACCGGGACCTCAGAGAAAGGTGGGACAACTGAATGACGGAGATTTAAAAATTATCAGCCATGGGCTCAGAACTTTGTAATGAATAAAAGTAAATTATGAGACATTTTTGTGAGGTGCTTGTTGAGTGCTTTAGTGACACGAGGCTCCTACATGAGTTAAGGCTTAAAGGCTTTGCTCTGTGTACTGACAAATGTGACTTCAGATCAGATAGGTGCTAGAAAATTCTAACAGTGGTGCAGGGTTATTAGTGGTTCATGCCTGCTCTACTTTCAGGAAACATTTAAACCCTTTTCTGCCTTTCAGATGAAGCTTTATTTTGATGCATATCAAGTGGATAAGAAATAATTTAATTATATACCAATAGTGAGAGAAGGTATTGCCTACAACTTCCACAATACTTTCAAGCTTGAATGAGAATACTTTGGAAGGTATTGGAGGTTTGTGATAGAATTGCAGATTAAGATANTTGCAGATTAAGATAATATTCACACTTCTGCATTTGAACTGTAGAGCAAAAACACCGAGACTGAATTATGGTGTTCCGTAGAGTATTTTTCTGCTTCCAGTTTCAGCATAATTGAGTATGTAATGAACTGTGGCTATTGCTTTATATTTCATGTGTAGCTTATTGATGTCCTGTAAACTAAAAACTTCCATCTCTTTGGCATTGATGATATTCTTTGATGTAAAGAAACTGAACACGTGACTTGACGAAAATATATGGCAATTTTCTAGATAATAATAATAATACAAATCGTTAATGTATTATTTCTCTTTTTAGCAGTTTTTATATGAAGTAAATTACACAGCAGACTATTCGGTTATTAATGTGAGTGTTTTGTAGTAATAGAATTAGTGATAAATCTGGAATTACCTTTGGATTTAAATAAAAATTCTTATTAAGATTTAAAGTAGACTTAAACTGTTACTTCAGTTACACAAATACTAATCTAGATGGTAAAGATTTGAAAACTGCTCTGAAGCTACTAAATCAAATGACAGTTTTTTCTGCTTTAGGAAGCCATACATGATCTGTTGCTGTCATTTACTTAATAGTATAGCAGTAATCTGTTGTGGCAACTGCTGAATATTTTTGATATTGAGGATAATGGAGAGTTGTGAGTCTGGACTTCAAACCAAACCTAAAAGGAAGAACCTTGTTTTTTATTTTTACCACAAGAGGTTTGTTATGGGGTACTCTTTCAAAACATTTTCTGAGAAGAGAAAGGATAGCTTTATTCTAGAACTGATTTCAGTGTTCAGATGAGACAGCAAATTTCTGGCTAGATAATACATTTCTCAACAGAATAATTCTCTATACCTTTA
>VZTT01057537.1:22776-55845 GCA_013400855.1 Buphagus erythrorhynchus
CCTTGAGAAGCACAAGCTACATTTCCTGACCCCTTCTTCAAGGCTCAGGCTGGGAAGAAAGATTTTCCCAGGTCTCTGGGGTCATCCTAACCCCAAGATCTGACATTAGATGAGCTATCAAAAGTGTGACAATGCATCGTGGCGCAGGGCTCCTCCTCATCTTGTTCATCTTTACAGTTGCTTCCACTTCTTTCTTCAATGCTGCTCATCCTCCCAGTCTTGGACTACCAAGAGGCCACATGGCTCCTAGTGGTCTCAGATGCAGAGAATGGCAGACATCCCCTTCCCATGATTTCCAAAAGAGGTGGATCATATATATGAAGGGAGCTGATGGACAGGATGCACTTGCTACTGAAAAAATAATTTTCCTTTTTTATTTTTTTAGATGGCTTTGTTCTAAAATTTAGTATCTAGCACCCCCTTTCCAATCCTTTCAGGCACACAAATGTGACAAGTGTTGCAGTTCTCGTTTCTGAAGAAGCATGCACAGGCTGACTGGAACCACAGTCCTGTGGGGTTGAAATTCTTTGTGGACATCAGTAAGCAGCCTGCTTAGGTTGCAGTAGGTCTGGGTGTAGACATAGGAGATAATGAGATTATTTTTCCCAGTAGGTCATTACAAACCATGGAATCATAGAATGGTTTGGGTTGAAAGGATCTTTTAAAGGTCATCTAGTCCAACCTCCCTGCAATGAGCAGGGACATCTTCATATGCCTTATAAAGCAACAGAGGACAAAACTCTAAACTGCCACCAGTTTTTCTTTTCTTTATGAGGTTTATTTCAGAAATATAGAATTGTGATTATTTGGTTTGTTACAAACTTAAAAACACTGTAGGTGAAATCATAACTGGAAATGTTCCGTGTTTTCTTTGCTGCTGTTTCTTGTTCTTGCTTCTACTATAAGGAAACCAAACAGCAAACACAAGGCTGACGGCTTTTTCAGCTGAGTAATCTGGCATTTTATTAACTGAATGTTATGATGTTACTGTAGACTTCCTTGCACTGATAATTCCTCTGAACTATCAACGTTCAATATGATTTTGTGAAAGAAAAGTCCCCTGAAGATTACTAAATAGGAAAAAAAAGCCCCATGTCCGGTTAGGGAAGCTCCTGAGTTGTAAATAGGAGAATTTCTGAGAGAAGTATCATATCCGTCCAACTTTTTTGGCCTTTCTTGAAGGCAAGGCCAGACAAATTTTTTATGTACCCAATACAGTTCCTTTTAGGTTCTTGATGAGGTAATTAAATTTTTCCATCACACTCATATTTTTCTTAGTTCACAAATTCTGTAATCCAAACCCATAATGAAAATATTGCAGCCTATCTTTCAAGTTCTAACCATCATTGTTTTTGTGTGAATCATTTACAAAATCTTGTGCTCACTCTAAGGACTCCCCTACTGTAGCAAACTACAATTTTACTACCCTTAATAATTTATTACAACGTACTGCAGCCCTCAGAACAGAAAATTAATTTTATAGATGAACAAGGAAATTATCTTTTCTCAATAATGAAGAAGTGACAAACAGGATACTTCCAGTTTGGTAAATTGAATGTATGCAATTTCATCTAGTTAAATATCAAGCTGAACTGTGGTAAGTTTTCAAACTTTAAAATACTGTGACTAGAGCTGCATAAGCTGCATTTATTTATCTATATTGAATTTGTCAACTCTGTCAGTGTTTCTTAATCTTATAGTAAGGAAAAGGGAAGATATTTCAAAGAAAGGCATGAAAGTCAGGACAATGATATATGCATATATACATTTATATTTAGTTAAGGAGGATGTGGACTACCTATTGCTTAAATAAAATCTTCCATCACTCCTAGTATTAAAAAACAGTGTGATAAGTGTACAAAAAATGTGGACCAACATGACTGGATTATACAATACCCAAGAGAACTGCTTGTCAGTGTCTCAGTTACATCATAGTAACGTTGAGCTGACTTCTCCACATCAGTCTTATCTACTAAGGTTTATCCAAATAATCTAGAGGCAGCTGCTTACACTTGGAGTAAAAGTCATGTCAGTGAAGATTCATCTGCTCAGAATAACCCTTTGGGGTTTCTTTGGGAGGGGGTTGTTGGTTTTATTTTCATATGAAGAAAACTACAAATAATTAGACTATTTTGGTCCATATCAAGCCTATTGGCATTCTTTTCCTTTGTGAAATTCTGATTTTACAAACTTATAAGAATTTGTTGGTTTTTTCTGATATGTTTGCTCTAATTATTGAGCTTTTGTTGCATCAAAATTCAGCAAATGGGTATACAGAACTTGAACATCCAAGGCTTTAAATTCTGCCAAAGTTTCAACTCTATATTAGCTCTTTGTTATACTGATAATGAGGCAATTGTTACCAATGAAGAAAAAACAGAACCATAAACAGTACCAATATTTAGTATGTAGCAAAAAGCAGGCATCTTTATGCTTTTTCTTGTTAAAATGTTGTGTCTGATTTGAGGTACTGCCTACATTCAGAAGGCCCTTACTATTTGTACAGTATTAAACAAAATGGCTAAAGGGCTTCCACACTACTGTTTCTGGAACAAGCCTGTCAAAAACACATCCCCACTCTTCACTGATGCTGCTTAACTAATGTGGAGAGGAACAGTGTCTTGCCAAGCACTTCTGCCCCTGAGGTGTGCAGACCTGGTAAACATGGACTTTGAATTCTTCAGCAAACATGGTAACACAGGGGCTGGTTCTTTTCAATTGGAGAAACATGGCGGGGTGAAACTTTTGTTTTCCTTATTGCAAACTTTGTCCAGGCAGACATCTTCCTGCCAGCATTCCCTAAATCTTTTATGCTGTAAATACACTGGGGAACATAAAATGGAAATGTATGTTTGCATCCTTAAAGCCAGATTCTGCATGTATTTTTGAAGATGAATGAAATTAACTGGTTCAGAGTCTATCTTGGGAGTCTCCTGGGCTGAGATGAGGTTGTCACTCTAAGTTTTATGGGGTCAGATGTCTTATGTTTGACTTGAAGAGGAAAATAACAACAAATCGAGGAATAAACTATTCTTATAATTTCCTACAACCCTGTAAGTGACCAGTGCTAGAACTGTTTTTGTATTCATATGTCATGGTTTGACACTGGCTAGAAGTCAGGCATGCATGAAAAAACACTCATTCTCCTCTGCTACAGCTGAGCAAAGGGGGGAAAGAAAAAACCTAAAAGGCTCATGGAGTGAGATAAGGATTAGGAGAAAGCACTTTAAGGGCAAAATAGGCTCAAAGCTTAAAAGATATAAAGAAAAAATATTAACAGAATTAAAAGAGGATAATGAGAACTAAAATAAACCTTTAGAACAACTTCCCCATCCCCCCCACCAGCCCTTTCTTCCTTCCCACTGATAGTGCAGGGAGAGAAAACATGGGGGCAGTTTAGTCAGTTTGTTACTTTTAAAAAATCTTCCTTCAGTTTGCTTAGGGAGAGGAGTCTTTTCTGTTATGTTGTGGGGTCCTTCTCACAGGAGACAGTTCTCTATAACTTCTCTAACATGGTTCTGATTTTCAGGAGTAGCAGTCCTGCCCAACCTGTTGTAATGTGATTCCCTCCCATGGGCAAAACAGTTTTCCCGCAACTGTTTGCATAGGTCATTAGTTCACGAGGTGTATTTTAAGGATGAGCTGTTCTAGTTTGGAAGCAAGGATCCTCTTTCTCTATCTCTGGAAGCAAGGGTCTTCTCTCTCTCTTCAAGCTCCCCACTAGATTACAGCTTTTCAGCATCCATGCACTCCAGCATGAACACCTTTTCTCACGGGCTGCGAGTGGACCTCTGCATCCCCACACACACTTCATGAATTACAGGGAAACAGTTTGTTGTGTCACAGTCCTCCCCACGGCTTGCAGAAGAATCTCAGCTCTGACACCCAAAGCACCTCCTGCCGTCCCTCCTTTCACTGACCTTGGTGTTGTCATGTTGTTCTCCTCACGTCTTCACCTTTTCCTTTTCTCTGACTTGGGAGAGAATTGGTGTCCGTAGGTTTGTTTGTTCTCAAGTTCTGTCAATTGAGAAGTCCTTATAGGGTTTAGCTGCACTGAAAGGTTGATCCTGTCCTGGCTCTGCACTGGGGAATCGCTCATCGTGCCCCTCGCTGCTGGCCACGCAGTTCCTGAGGGCACTGCAGGCTCCATCCAGCACCTCTCTTCATGCAGGGCAGCTGCCACTGCCCCTGCCCTTCTGCCCTCAGCACAGCTGGCTAAAAGTGGTCAGGCAAGCACAGTTCACTGTGGGCCATGCTGAGATAGCCCCGGCTGCATGGGCGCTCCCAGCACCGGCCCTGGCTGCATGGTCCTGGCTGTGTGGCCACTTGCGGTGCCGGGATGGCCCCGCTGGCATGGCCCCTTGGCCGTACTGGGAAGGGCCCCTCGGCCGTGCTGGAAAGGGCCCCTGTGGTCACGCTGGGAGGGGCCCCTGTGGCCATGCTGGAAGGGCCCCAGCAGCCACCTTGCCACCCTGTGAGGAGATGAAGAAAGAGGAATTGCATGTGGTTTTTTTCCTTCTTAAATATGTCGTCACAAAGGCGTTCCCAACTACTTTAATTGGCTTAGTAGAATGTTTATTTTCAGAGCCAGCCCATGCTTTGCCAGGCACGGAGGAAGCTTCTAGCAGCTTTCCAAAGAGAAAATCATTTCTGTGGCTGGCTTCTTCCCTCCTCACCAAAAAATCAAGCTATACAAAACCAACACACCATAATTTTTCTTTTTTTCCCTTTCCTCTCAAATCTTAGAAATCTATTTCCTCTCAAAATTTCTAGAGCTTGCCAAGAGTTTTTCCATTCTTCTCCAAAATTCAGCATATTTTTTGACTTCACGTGTGTTCTTACCACCACTTGGTTTGCTGAGCTGGGCTGTGCTTCTTCTGCCCCTCATACCTCCCAGAACCCTGACAGTGTCCTGCTGGTCTTCTGATCCCTAAATGGGGTCATAAAAGTCCTGGGACCCCCACCCAACTGGAGCAGGAGCAGGCTGCCCACCACTGGAGAGCAAGCTCTAAGGTTAGCCACAGACAGCAAAACCATGTCCTGTGTCAGTAATGCTTTAAAACGTGTTATTTCAAGGGTAAAGCAGCTGAAATGCTGTGTTTGTGGTTTGCAGAGATCCCCTTGGTCTTGTACCTCTTTGCCCTGGTTTCCATCACCTGGCTGTGGGGAGGACTGCACATGGCTTACCGGCACCTCTGGATGTTAGTCTTCTTCATCATCTTCAACAGCCTGCAGGTAAGAGCCAGCATGTGGTCCTTTGATCTTCTCGCTGACCTGGGCGTGTCTTCTCCACTCATGTTTGTCATTTTGGCTTCACCAGCTGAACAACATCCAGTAACTCAATCACAGTGGAAGTGTGTATTCTTTTAATTTCTCAAACTGACATATGGAATGCATATTAAAGCAAGGGATGTATTGTTTTTAAACAATACCACTATAATTGCATAGATTTCATTTCATAGCTGGTACACTCAGAAAGAAAATTGCTTGCTTCTGTATGTAAAGTGTTACTGAGATAATTATACCAGTAAAACTGAAGTATCTGCAGCTTTTGCAAAATCACTGAGTATTTAAAATTTCAAAATGGATATTAATAATAATATTAACCACACAAAGATTTTAAATTCTATTGCCCTAAGACTGATTTTTTTTCCATTGTAGGAGGTGAGCCTTGAGGCTTAGCTTTTCTCATATAGCATATATATTGGTAAAGCAAATAACTTCTATTGCAAAAGGAAACAAATAAAGACTAAATGTTCATCATTAATAATAAAAGATGTAAATAGCTTTTTCCAAAATTTTACCCATGTAAGTGTTTCCACTGGGTTCTCTAGTGCATTGCACTGCATTTAATACCATACTGCATATTGCAGAATTATTTATAGAATAAAGGTTACTGTATCACAGATAGGAAAATACCTCTGCTGTCTGAAAACAGTGAAACTAGCAGGAAATTTAAAATTATATATCAAAATCTTTGGAGGACAAGTTCTTCTGGACTCCAGTATGCCCTTCTTATTTTTTTAGAACAGAAATCTCTGTGACACCTTTTAGTTCCCAATGTCAAAAATCTTTATACCCATCAAATAAAAATTAATTAATTAAAAAGGCATATTTTCATGAAATGGATTGATCTTAAATTAAAAATGTGGGAGTTTCCTTAGGCAGTATTAAAATACATTTAAAATTACATCTCAGAAATAATTTTTTTTCAATTGAGGAAAAAAATGTACTTTATTCTCCCTATGATATATTTGATTTTTTTTTAAATTTAATTTGAAATTTATTTTAATATATTATCATTTAATTGTTATATATATATATTGAAATATACTTGCTCTGCTTCACCAATAGATGTGGTCTTTTTTGGCTTCTTGCCTTAATTATATTTACTAATATCTGGGAAATAATTGCATATGTCAACAGGGCTGCAGAAGTTAATGCAGCATTTCTATTCACATTACATCAATACTGATCTTCCACATCAGGAAGAAAAACCTGTTACTTTTCTTATTTCTAGCCCTAGAGAATCAGTAAAATCTGAAATATAAAATATTTTTTTTCTTTATTCAAAGCAGGTGAAAACATT
This sequence comes from Buphagus erythrorhynchus, assembly GCA_013400855.1. NCBI lineage: Eukaryota > Metazoa > Chordata > Aves > Passeriformes > Sturnidae > Buphagus > Buphagus erythrorhynchus. The sequence continues at coordinate 29,366 of VZTT01057537.1, forward strand.
TCAAATGCATAATCTCTTCCTGCTTATTATTTTAAATTAAAACATGCATGTCTGGAGCTCCAACTCAAACTGCAGTAAACAAAACTTTCTTTTCAGCTATGAGGAGCTTAATAACTCCATACTTTAAAAGTGAATTTTTATCCTTTGCTGGATTTTTGTCAGGTAAAATGTAATAGGACAGTATCGACTACATTTTATAAGTATTTACTAACCGGTTTTTTTTTAAGTATAAAGTTACTATATACTTAAAAGGAAGAGAGCTTTTTCATATTGCATACCCTCGGAGAAGTTTAAGAAACAGAGTAGCTCTTTCACAGTACTATAGTTTTTAAATTTGTCTGTTTTAGTAGATGATTGTCTTCAGTGCTTTGTAAATCTCCATAATAAAAAAAAGTTTAAAAATATTTCCTGGAATGCCCCACACTTTAAATAATCATCCCATACAGACTATTCTCCTCTTTTAAAGTTAAGATTTATCTAGTTAAGAAATGGAAAATCTGATGTCTGATTCAAGTGACCAGACATGCAGAATAAAATGAAAATCAGGGAAGGAATAACGTGAAAACTCTGTAAATTTCTTTAATTCATGCTTTTCATCAAATAATCAGATACAATTAACTAATTTAGAGAAAATATCAGTATGCAAAGTCTTTGTGTAGAACAGAATTATGTATTACAAATACTGAAGAAAAATGATGGTTTTGCTGTAGGCAGGTGTAGCTTCAGAAAGGATTTTTAGACCACGTTCCCACTGATGAAGGGCTGGTCTTAGGGACTACATACTTCCTGCTGAGAGTCGTTCTGACTCACAGGCTATGCAGAGCCACGTTCATCCAGCTCATGTACAGCCATGGCCAGTGTCCTCTAAAGATTTAATCTCAGCCTACCTGTTTGTGACTGGGAAAGGAAATGGGACTTGATAGTGGATAACACATTTTCATAATGATAACAGTAGAAACTAGCTGTCTTTGTCATGCATTCTGTTGGCATCTTATTTTCATGTCTTTGCCTGCTCTCAGAATTGATTTTTGTTAAAACAAGGCCATTTTTCTGCAATAAAAGGTGGGTTTACCATTTATTGGTGAGCATTTCTGTTATACAACAAGCCCTATTTCAGCTGGAAAGCAATTCATTGTTCATTAAGAGTTTTTTATCATGACAGAAAAGAGGACATGAAATAGTTTACAAGAAACAGAGGCCTGGTTCCCTGCTGCTTGGAGCTATGGGCTATGTAAAGAAGCAGAACATGACCCATTAAAATGTGTTGGATATCCAAATGGATTCAACGCAGGAGATTGAAAGTACACTGAATATTATCCATTGTGTTTGTTTAGCCTTATGACATGCATTTCCCAGGAAATGCACTTGCTTGAAAAGTCATCCACTTAGTACAAATTGTTTCCAAGGACTTCCTGCAGGAAACGGTTCCCATCAGAGACAAGTTTATAGTAAGAGCTATTCTAGTGCATGGAGGAGAAAGCAACCTTTCCCTGTAACTTCAGGAGTAAACATGCAGTAGAGCAGGGCAATAGCTGATTTACAACATAAAAAGTACATTTAGAAAGCCATGAAAGAAATAGAAGTGTGTTTGGGATATCTGGTATTTTGAATTCCTTAGCAATATGCACCTAATTGTCCTATCCAGACAGTGTCTGTGATGCAAAAACATACTCCATTGTCTTGCATGATAAGCCTCAGCTCCTCATCTTTTTCCTTGGGAAACAGAAAAAATGTTTACCTCTTTTCTTAACTTACGATTGTCATTGTGGATTAATCACAAGATATGTGTTTTTCTGGGGTCAGGAATGAAAGAATAAGCTGCTACCTTGACTACTTCTCTTAAATATCTGGATTTTCACAAGCTCTTTTGCATGCACTATACCCATCTAAACGATCACCATGTTTTTCATGCAGTTAGGGGAGTGTTTCTGATTTGTGCAGCTGATGTCGACAGAGGCATATTTGCATTTGATGGATCCAAAGTTTAGGGCAGTGGGTGGATCTCTTCCTATTGTTTGCAAAGGGGTCAAAATGAGGATTCAGGTCCGTTCTTAGGCTATTATCTGCAGCCAACTTTCTTAGTATAATCTAGATATTTCTTTGGCTATATTTCCATCAAACTGCACTACACACCTCCATCCTCTATAACTTAGAGTGTATCTACACTGTAAACTACAAAATATTATGTATACCACAGCTACCCCGTCATGGTTTCCTTGTAATATGCCCTATCATTCTCCTCTCTCAGCAATAATTTAATTAAATTTTTCAGTAAGTAATCTTGAATTGAAATGTTACTCTTATGAAATACTGTGATATTATCCATCAACAGTGTGAAACCTCAGTTTTTCAGGAATATCAGCAGAAAAAATGGCAACAGGTAGGTAACCCATTATTAATGACAGTATTCAAAAAATCCTTTTGTGTTTGTTTTGGATGATGCAGATTAGTTAAATGTCTGCCTGTGTTTGAGCATACTGGACAACTCATGCCTATGTAATAACCATCAGTGTTATATGCAAAGTACTTCTTCCAAAGAAACACAGGAAAAATTTGGAAGAGTTGACTGTTGGTTTTCCAAACTGAGCCAATGGGCTGACTTGCCTAATGCAATTTCTCAGTTTAGAGACAAATTTCTCAAGAAGTTCTGAAAGTCAACTTATTTGTAGTAGATTGAAATAAGAAAAGATTCAGAAGTTCAGGTACCTGAAAAGCCTTTAACAAGAAATATGGACATACAGAAAATAAGTGAACAGGTGCACATCCCAACCTGACTTTGACTGGAGAAGATGAGATTAATCAAACTTCATTAATTAAATTGATTAAAATTATTAAAATGATTAAAATAGCTGGGACAAGGTAAAATGGGAGGAAAGGCTAGTTTGAGTAGAAAAGGATATAAGATATCAAAGAAAACTATTAGATATATTGGCAAAAAAAAAAACCCAAATATTACAATGAAACAATAGAAAATTGTTGCGTTCTGAGTGTCTGTTGAAGTGGTGCAGGTAGAGAAGCAGGAAGGGCCTTTGCAAGGGTTCTACAGTGATGTTTATTTCAGCCACGTGCATAGACAGTCCAGGGTTCAGAGGCAAAGGCAAAGGCCTGATCTGAGTTTTTATGTTTAAATACATGGGTCTTTTGAGGCAGGGGAAGAAGCATCAGAGACCAGGGGACATGGGGGTGTTACAGAGGTGAGGTTAGGGCAAAGGAGCCAATGGGGAAACAGGGTGGGAGTGACCGAAAGACTGAGGGACAGAGAGAGGACACGGGCTGACCCAGGGAACAGAACAGGGTTTGCTATCGGAGAAGCCGTTAGTGTTTTCCCAAATGAGGGAATGCCTTTTAGGGTCTCCATAGAAAATATAGGAAGAGAAATCAAGGTGACACAGTTTTGGAAGGAGAAATAAAGTTTAAAAAATACCACATATTGTGATAGTAAAAAGCAAGGAAAGACACGCTGTTTTGTAAGTTGCTGCATTGTATTATGCAGGAAAGCATAAGTACACAGTTTCTAAAGCTCATGAGCTATGTATTTTTTCGGAGAGCATACTATTCAACTCTGGGATGTAGCCAAGGGACACAGAGAGGGCCACCACTATAAATAGGCTTGCTTCCTGTGTCTTACGACATCTTCCGAAAGCTTCTGCTCTGATAAGTCAGAAATAGACTAGAAGATCCCATGCAGTGGTTCAGATTACCACAGCCACACAAAACTAAACAAAACCCAGTACTAGACAGACATGAGATGTGAGTAAATGTGGCAGGCTGTAAAAGGTGCCTACAGATTTTGCAAAAGGTGATTCTACACTGCAAATAAGCCCAACAAAAGGCAATGAAGGCCTCATAGTAATGCCAAGATAAAATGAACTACAATTTATATCGAGGATATCAAGAAGAGGACATATGCTTGTTCAAGTAGATACAGTCCAACCAAATCTTCTGTCAGCTGAGTACCCAAACCAAACACAGTTAAACACAGGCCAAACAATTCAACTACTACTGCAGACACAAAATAAAATACACATCCAAAGCAATTCACACCTGCATTTAGACATCTGTTCAAAGCTGTTTCTGGTGGCTTGGATTCTTACCTTCGAAGGAAAGACAATAGTATACTTAGAGCTGTTCACTTAACCTTGAAAGTTGTTTACTGTGTGCATTTTTTTAGAGTAAAAATAACTGCAATAAAGCAAGTAAAGAACGAATGTCACTTTTGAGACTTCACACTTTTTGACATCAGCTAAACTTCTGGTTTGTAACCTTGATTGGATAGTAGCATTGGTATGCATTATAGTAGCTGTGCAAACATACAAAGCTGTCTATGAGACTTGATTACACCATAAATCAAGAGAATGCAACTATTTTATATCCCTTTTTCTATGTTTACAACTTCTTTCTTGAAGAGGAGTCCTCTCTCTATTCCTAGTTACCACCTAAAACATACTTTAACATGTAAATTCTGTAATTACTTATTATGGTAATTATGGTAATTATGGAAATTATGATAAAAGATTTAGCTATTCAACTTCATACATAATGGACACAAAATCAGTCTATAGCTGAAGACAAAGAAAAAAGTGTGCAGCGTCAGTAAACATAGGAAGCATTGTTAGGATAGAAGTGAATATCTTTTATATATATGTGGGAAATTGATGTTCGAAGAGTAACTTGTGTTTCGATCTGTGTTTACATTGTGTTTAAATAAGACATAGTGAAAGAGTGTACTGAAGTGGCCTTTTATTTACTGGATTTTCAACTAATCACTGAAAAAACATTTAGACTTTACAATGACACACTTAGAATAGAAAAATGTGACTATAATACTTTTTTTAAAAAAACAAATACAGTATTTAAATTAAATTTAAAAACATCCAGCATCAACAAAGTTCCTTCATCCATTCTTGAAAAATTTTACATTAATAATATATTTCAGGAAAAATCTCTTAACACCAATTTTTTGCAATAGATGGTGAAAAAGCAGTTTTAGCCATTCTCCTCAGGATGTGTTAATAATGGCCACAATTGTTGTTTTGGTTTAGTTTGATTTTCCCGGCCAATGCACTAATAAATTTTATAGTTTAGGTTTGCTAATTTCAATATACTAATTCTCTCTTGTGAGATAGAATTAGGAGTAAAAGCAAGGCAGGCCTAAAATTTAGAAGGGTATGAAAGAAAAGCTTTATTAACAACACAAAAAAAAAAGGAATAAAAAAACCGAATTCAGACTTAAGATCTTCAGACCACTTCTTCCCTTCCTCTCCCAGCCTTCTCAACAACAACATACAAAAAAACCCCACACTTCAGTCAGGTCCCAACTTAAATAAGTCTTTTCCAGTTCACTCCAGAGAGAGAAGTTTCTTCTTGTCAGGCCACAGGGACTTCTCCACAAGACGAAAAAAAACCAGTTCTTTCGTGGCTTCACTTTCCACGAACTCCTCTCATCTTCACAGCTCTCCCAAAGCTATGCTTATGGGCCATGTTAAACTCATGGGGTATTACTTTTAAGAATGAACTGTTTCAAAACAAAAGTTTCCTTCATCTTTCTTTCTCTCTGTTCATGCTTCATCTCCAGAAACAGAGATCCTCTCTTCTTCTCGGGGCAAACGATTCTCAACATAGGTGCTTTTGGTCAATGACCTATCAAATGGAACACTCCAACCCCCCATGTCTTTCTCCACAGTTTATAGGAATTTCTTAATGTAGTACGATCCATCCCTATAGCTTACAAAAGGATTTTCAGCCTAAATTCACGGCGTCCCCTCATTCTCTTTCCATCTGGAACCTGACTCCTGCTTCACTGACCTCGGTGCCTTTCCAGACGAGGGGCCCGGCCGCCTCTCCCCAGGCCCCGTGGGTGGCTGGGCGGGCTCAGCCACCCCTCGGCAGCTCCAGCTGGCGGCAGGGCCCTGCTGAGCCGCGACTCTGGGTGGCGAGAAGGGAGGGCCGAAATCTTAGCCATGGGCCTCTCCTCTTCCTGCCCATCGGGGCCCCCGGAGGCAAACGGGGCCCGGCGGCCTCCCGAGCCCACCCCGCACCCGGCCCGGGCTGCAGGGCGGGGGAAGGGGAGCCAGGTCCACGTTACCTTGAGAAAGGCAGGAAAAGAAAGAGAGCTTTCTTCCGCCTTACCCCCTTCAAAATATGTTTTCACAGAGCGAACTAACGTCTCTAATTGGTTTCTCAGGCTGTCAATAATTTAACCAGCCTCCAATTGGTCCCATCAACTCACAGAGGAAGTTCTCATAGAGAAAAATCTCTGTGAGTCTGCCCTCCCCCAGGTGTAACCAGCACAACTGTGTAGCGCATAGCAAGCAAGAAATGCAGCTATAACTGCTGCAATCAGTGGAAGTATGACTGTCGGGTTATTTGTTTTCTACTCCAGCGTATATCCACTGAAAAAGACTTGGGATCAGGTGTGGTCTTTTCATTTTCCACCTCTGTCAATATGAGCCGACTTTTCTTCCTGTGAAGAATAAAATAACAACCGAATTAGTTTGATACCTGTAACATATGACTCTTTTTTTTTTTTTTTTTCCATTGCTGCCGGTCTCTATGTGTCACCATAAATAGCTTTTTTCCTTCTTTTTTTCTTTTTTTTTTTTTCAATAAAGCGGGTACAAGAAGTATCTTGGTACAATCATAATGTAGAATCAGTTTCTTTTTTTGCCTTTAAATTCAAACTACTGAATTCTTTACTGTTATTTTAAGACCATTAATTGATGGGGTATAAAGGGCTTGATAAAAAATGCTGAGGTGACTGAGGATAAGCATGATAGCAAGGAAAAGATAACATTGCTCTCAAATTATAGGAAGGTAAAGCTTAACTTAAGAAAATTGGGGACTGACAGTAGTAGGGAAAATGAAATCTCTCTTGAAAATTTGGTAAAGCACATACCAGGCTTCACCAGAAGTAGTTTATCCAGCAGATTGACTTATCATGCTGTCCACTCAGAGTGAAGTCACATGTTGAAAACTCCATCCAGTTTTGGAGTCTCCATTTCACAAGATGTGGAGAAACTGTAGGTGTCCAAGGAAAGGCTGCCACAGTGGTCAGAGGCCACATATGGAGCTGAATGGAGCACATGTCCTTTGAACAGTGCCTGAAGGAGCTAGGTTTATTTAGCTGGGAGGAAGACACCAATGGAAAATGTAATACCAGCATACAAATATTTGGAAGGTGGTTAAAAAATTACATTTTCATACTCTTCCACTCTACTCTCTTCATAGCCCCAGGTAACAGCAACAAGGGCACGTGGCCACAGCACTTTGATATGGGAAGTTCAGACTGGGTATCAGGGAAAATAATTCATGAGAAGGAAGTAGGGAACTGAAACTGTTTCCCAAAGAGGTTTGTAATCTTCACTGTTGTAGGGCTTTAAAATTCATCTAGACAAGGTTATACTGACCTGATTGGTGGACTCTGAGTCTACTGAATTACCTTCAGACATCCCATCTAGCCAGTTTTTCTTTATTCACAAGTGATTCACTGTGATAGATGAACACCAGTTACATGGACTGAATGAATTTTTCAGGAAAACACCAAATATTACAAAACTAATGATAAACCCAAAAATCTGGGAATTATATAGGTAAGAAAGTTTAAATAAGACGTCATCTATTTTCAGGAATGAGTTTGAAGCAGTGGATTCAGTTTCTTATGTTTCAGCACTGCAGAGTGGTCCCTGTGCATACATATCTTCCTGCTGAGCATTGTTGCCTTATGGAGGCTGATCCAAATTTTTCTATGAAATAAATGCATGTGAAGTTTTGATACTCTCTAGGAAAAGAACCATTCCCTTTCCTCCACCCACACATTTTCTGCACAAGAGCCATCTATACTGTACAAACCTTATGTTTCACCAGTATGAGAAGGATATTTTCTCCTTTTCTTTATAATAAGATGAAGCCTTGTTTGGGAGTTTGTAAAATTAATATAAAAATATTAAATATTTTCCTGGTTTTATGTACAGCTTCAGTGGCCTTCAAGCAACTACTGCAGAACGAGTGAATGCTCTACTGATTTTATCTCTCATAATTTCATTATTACTCAACAAATTAATGACATGCAATTTTAGCAGAAATCATGATAAGCTAAGATTTCATTAAGTGTTTCATAAAGTAACACTGAAATAACTGAAATTCAGTAAAGATTGATTAAATAATGTTCTTTTTTTTTCCCCCTGAAGTGTATGCAACAAAAGGGCTTCTTCGTATTTTATTGTATCCTTGACTTAGAATACATTTTAAACAGGTGTCACTTTTGGAAATGGTTTCATTTTTTTGTAATGTCATCCATCTGATGAGTGTGGAAGGAATATGACTTAAAGGACTACCACATAGCTATGATTTGTAGATGACTTTTGAATTGATAAGAGAAGAGTACAGGAAGGGGTATGAAAAATGTGGACAGATTGGGAAAAATAAAATCCAATTAGTTTGGTCCGTATAGAATAATGCATGAAAGAACTTCTGTCATGTATGTAAAGTTATTGCATACAGCCATCAGTGTGAGTTCAGGAGTTCCAAAATCCAAAAAAATAGAGACCACTTAACAATTTTCTCACCTAGACACAGTTAAAATCATCTTGAAACCATCCATGAGACCAGTCTTTGGCAGCTTTTCCTACTAACAATTAAAAAATCCACTGGTATTAATCTACAGTGAAGATAGAGTTGATATGACTTTGCTAGCCTGGGAAATGAGGAATCAGAAGTTGTCCAAACCAGGACAAAATTAGCCTAGAATAAACTTTTCAATGGATTCTTTATAGAAGTGCTTCCCTCTAAAGAATCCCAGAATCATCTAGGTTGGGAAAGGCCTTTGAGATCATGGAGTCCAACCTATGACCCAACACCACCCTGTCAATTGGACCATGACACTGAGTGCTATATCCAATCTCTTCTTAAACACATCCAGGGACAGTGACTCCACCACCTCCCTGGGCAGCCCACTCCAGTGCCCCATCACTCCTTCTGTGAGGAACTTCTTTCTAATATCCAGCCTAAAATTCCACTGGCATAGCTTAAGACTGTGTCCTCTTATCTTGGTTGTTGGTGTGGACTAAAGAGAAGATAACCAGCCAAAAGAAACAGTTGACCCTTTGAAATAATGGCATGATATGAAAATAGGTTGTCTTTAACTCAAAAGTGGTTTGGAATAGAATGAAGAAAGAATCCATGAAATAAGACTGGGAAGCTTCTGTACATCAGCAAACTTTTTTGTGCTACAACAGTGGCTCAGTTACATCTTCTGTGTTTGATTTTGACAACTAGAAGCCTGTTAGTTTGATAGTAGTTTCACAATTAAAGATCAGATACTTATAAGTAATAACCTGGTTTGAATGTATGGACATTATCATATTAATCCAAGCTGTTATTTGCTAACCTGAACAAAATAAAAGTGGTAGATCTGTTCAACTCATAGGCAGGTATTTAACTACCTCATCAAAACTGAATGAGTAAGAGTTAAGGAAAATATATGGTGAAAATAAAACGAGAAAAGTATAAAAATAGTAATACTGGATCTTGATACTAGACTTTACTTGAATTTTCCTTGTGACCATGGCAGAAGAAGTGCTAGTATAGCTGTTTTATTACAGAGATTTAGGTATTATTGTTTATTCAGAGGACTGACGTGTATTCTATGTAATGAAATGGATGAGTTTTAGTCTGCAGAATGACTTAATAGGAATTATATGAGATCCAGCCACACTGAGTGCCGAATTATGCACTAAGATATGAGTTGTTAAAGAATTTCTGCTATAAATTGATAAGTTATGTATATGTAGATACATATAAGAAGTAGAAACTGGGATGATTGTATCACTTATCTCAGGACAAATGCAAATCAGCAGCATAATACAGGTCTGAAAGAAGTAAATATGATGTTCACTTTGTAAACAAGAGCAATTTTAATGCTATTGTAAACGATATTGCTGATGCATTATTTGAGATCCTGTGGACATTTCTAAGCCCATTGGTCCAAGAGATGAATTCTATATATTGTAGCAGTAGGGAAATGGTGAGCAGGGATTTGAAAATCTTATTTCAGAAGCCTGATAATGTTTCACATTACCCATCATCTATTGTCTGTGTATATATTGGCCTTGATCCAGCAGCTATATAATCACACTAGTGTCATCTTGCATGCAAAATAGTATACCCTAGTTTTTTAGTAACTTCAGTCTGTTATCAGAATTTAGTCTAATTAAGAACAGCTCTTTGAGTTCCAGCATTTCGGTTTTGTTCAGAGGCAGTGTGATTTGAGGGCACAAAAAAGCACACTGAGCATCTTTCATAGTTACATTCACTCTGCCTGCATCTAGTAACACTGACAGCTGTGGGACAAACACTTAAATATCTAACCTGCTCAGAAACACTGAATGTGGTGTGACCACATACACTAAGTTCTTTAAGATTTTCGATTTTTCATCTGTGACAAAAAGTTCATTAATTTAAGCAATGTGTTAACTGCACTGTTAACTATTGTAAATCATTTATAAGTCAGTTTATAAGAAAATATATGAATGTAATGTTGTCAGTGTTTCCTTTTCATATCAAATTTTGGTGATGGATTTTATTCTCCAAAAGTGAACATGTCAACTGTTAGATGTGAGATCTGCATACAACTGCTTAGGAGCAGCTCTCTCAGGAGGTTTTCTGATGCATATGAGGACTGCAAATCTTTTGCGTCTGGAAGGAGTTGAGCAACTGTGAAGTTGGAGCTAACCACAGTTGGATGAAAATTGCTAAATTATGTTTTCTTTATTTTCAGCAAAATGTCATGCATTGCTCTTTTGCTTTTGCCTTTACAAAGGTCGATTGGATATTAAAAGCATCAAATCAGCTTGCACAGGCAACTGATTGTTTGTTTAAATCTTCAGATATATTGTTTTGCTGTTACAACAAAGACATGAAAAGTTTTAGTGACAAAGACCCTCAATTAAAAAACTAGGAACCACACTTAATTTTTTTTCTTTTTTCTTTGTATATCTTCTTAAAGAAGAGTGATCAGGAGATTTAGTTTGAGAGGGCTGCCATTTTATGTTCTGTGTGTGGGTGCCTATGACTGTGTGTAAATAAAACACATAATCTCCTGGAGACTTGCTAATGTTTTGATTGTGCTTCAAAAAATATGAAAGAGTAAAGCAAGGTGAAAATTGTGACTTATCCTTATAGAGGTTCAAATACTCTGCATAACTGGTGATAGGTTCTGAAATTTTGGTATTTCTTACGCCCCAGAACCCTCTGGGATTAAACGTTTCATTTCCAGAAAAGATAAAATTGGCATTTAAATACATGGAGTGGTTCCATTATGAGTAAAGCAGAGCCAGCAGCTCTTGTAGAATTTTTTCTCATTCCTGACTTCTGAAAGGTAACAGGAAAACAGTGGTACTCAGCCTGAAGATTTTTGCTTTCCTTTAATTTGTTGTTTTCACACTAGCTTGTCTGTCCCCCCCCATTATTAGCCAAGTAAGTCAATGTATGTGACAGAAATTTTTACTTCATAAAAGGAGTATATATTTACAGATCTGTTTTCAATTCTCTAGGTTCATTTTCTTTAGTGAACAGAAAAGGGTTAGTCACACTCCCTACCACTGGGTATCTAATTTATCACACTGATGTTCAAAGGCTTTTTATGTGGTCAGTAAAGAGGGAAATGTGATTCCAGAGGATGCTTCACCAGAAATATATGCAATTCCTGCTTTAACTTAATAGACCATTTCTGTATTTAGGCTCCGTGATTTCATCCCAAAGACAATACTGTCATTAAGCATCTTTGCCCCCTTCTGCCTGGATTTAAAAAAAATGTAATCTAGTCAATGCATACATTGAAAAAAGAAAGTCTGAAATCACCCATGCCAATATTTTTTGGGATTTTTTCAGAATCCTTTTTCATTTGCCCCAAAGAAATAGGTAATCTCAAAAGGAGAAGCAAATTATTTCTACCCACATTTCACAGGGTCTTTGTTTTGCAGATAAGCACACTGTAGAAGTCCTTCAGAAAGCTCCAAGTGAAGCCAAGGAGTAATGATGAGACTTTTGAAACACTTGAAGGTTTTTTTAAGAATCACTATATAAAGACATAGTCTAAACTCTAAGATAATCTAAAAAGTATTTTAAGATCTAGTTGTGTGTGCTAAATTCTGTCTGAAGTTATTATACCAATCCCTTGAAAAACAGTTTAACTGTTCTACTTTCCTTGAGGACAAATGAAAACCAACTGAGAAAGTTTCTTTAGAGTAGGTTACATACAAAACTTTAGAAATATTTAAATTAATGAAAATTTTGGTCGTTTTGCAGCAAATATGCTTGTAGTAAAGCACATAACTATTTGGTGTATTTAGAAAAATTCACAGAAATTTAAAATTGTGGAAAATAAAAACTTGGAAATGTAATATTTTCACTAATGTGATATAAATTTAGGTTCATATGTTGTAAAGAAATATAAAGGAACACACAAATAAACATTTGCTGCTTGTGCAAATCATCACAATAGGATACAATGATATATGAAAAAAACAAAGACTAAATTATTTTTTATTTACAATTTTTTTTTTGTAGTTCACGTGTAGGTAGTCATGTCTGTCTGATCAGCCTGTCAATCTTCAGTGATGGGTATTATCATCTCATTATAGATGGCTGAAATGGGAAGATAAGTGGCTTTTCTGGAGCCAACATACTTGCAAAATGAAGCAAACTTAATGGCTCCTACATTTCCAGTTTTTTCTTAATTTATTAAACCACATTACCACCAATCTCTCAGTCTGTATTGCCTCAAGTACTTTGTTTTTGGAATGGATTGTATTTTCTAATTGGAAACCAACTTTTGTTCTAATAGAGCATTAAATTCATGTAACGGTAAAAAGTAAAAGGATCTGTGGGATGAATGATTTTCAGGACAATCTAAATAAAGGGCCCCTTCCTGAAAATGTCTCTTTTCAGATTGCCACCCTCATTTTCATTGACAAACAGCATTAGAACACACTCTTTAGATACTTTGCTGACATGATTTGGCTTAATTTGTAAAAATTATTTGTAATAGATAAAATTGGAGGAAAGAGACCAGTATTATCATCCTTGCCACAAATTTTACTTCTGGTAATGTAATTATGTGTCTAATTTTACCTGCAGTTTTGCGTGTAGTAATTCACTATACATGAACCTTAACCTAATGTAGTGAGTGCAGCTGCAGATAACTGAATGCATACTTTATGAGGAACTCTGTATCTGAATTCAGAGGAAGGTTCTGTGTGGAGCAATTACCTAATATTTAGGGTGGAAGTTCATCTGAATGCTATAACTTGCATTTTTGCTGAGTGTTCAGAGAACAATTGTGCCTTGCGCCTAGTTTATCAATATTAAACTACCTTTACAGAAACATAAAGTTTTGTATATATAGTTATAGATAATTACAGGTAAATACAAATTAATATGTAAATATTTGAAAATATTTTTTATGTCTTAGTCATCCCAGACACCACTGTAAAAACTCTCACAAGCTGTTGTAGCTTTGAAACACTTCTAAGGAGAAACATGGACTAACTGTGAGGCGTATGTGGAGAGAGAGGCTACGGTTTTACACAGAGAGGCCTTGGAGAAACTGGCTTGGCTGAGTCAAGTAGTGTCATTATGTTACATTATACTGACATGTTCTGAGGGACCCTACATCAAGGACCACCATCCCAATGCTGGTGGTTGACACATTGTGCCCAATATAAGAGCAGAAAAAACATAAGCATGCTCAGGTTCTTTCAATTCCTAGTGTCCTCACTGGAATGGGATGTTGAACATCACCCTACAAATTTCTGCATGCATTAAATTAAATTAATTATTGTAATTATTAAATACATTAAGTGACACTGCCACACCATGCTATGAGAACTCCATACTTCACTATGTCACTGAGTTTTCTATAGATTTATGTTTAATCTGCTTAACATAAAATTGTTTCAAAATCCACTTACATGGCACAGTTTCCCTGTCTCAGTTCAGAATTTCTTACAAATTCCCTCAGGAGATTGCTTTTATGTCTCACCAGGCTTTTCATTACTTATCAGCTCATTTCTTCTGCTAACTTTGGCAAGGAGCCAAAATGCTTCTGCAAGCATCTGAACATGCACATTTTGGAGGTGGAAGTCCAATTAGGTCAGTGTTCCCCATCAGGTCTGACCTGTAAGTACCTCCAGGCTTGTGCAGCTCACCTCTCTGTGTTGGTCCTGCTCAGTAGGCAGAGCCAGTGCTGCCTGGGGTGGAGGCAGGGAGGAATGAGGTTGGAGTTTTCTCCCAGCTCTGAGTGGTGAAGGGATAATGGCAGAACTGGTAGCTAACTTGCTGCCACTGAGATCGAAACAGTGCAATGGAAGACTAAGTCTAAGAAGAAAAAGTACTAAAGTAAAAAAAAAAAAACCACACACACACAAAAAACCCCCAAAACACAAAAAATAAAGAGGCACTTGTCAGATCCATGCACTCTCCTCTTGAACCACATTGCAGCTCTGCAGCTGGTGGCTATCTGTGTTTCTGGTGGCTATCTGTGTTTGCTCTGCACTGGACTTGCCTTGCAGCCCAGACAGCTCTGTCAAACACTTTGGATGATTTTGCAATGAGAAAACACAATCCTGCAGGGCCAGCAGTTATTGCTGTAGAAAGGTGCTGGAAAAGAATAGACAGTAATCTTCAGTCCTCACGCAAAGCAGAACACCTCAGAAGGACATATATTCCATGCTGAGCAATGGGAAAATAAAAGCTAAAATAAAAACAAACAAAATCAGAAACAAAAACAAAACAACAAAAAACAGCTGACAAATTTATTGCTTTTAAAAATATGTGAAAGTCCATCCTTCAACAGTTCCTGTAATTGTTTTCCTCTGAAGAAATGCTCCACAGATAGCAGGAAGGGGTCACAGACCAGGTCATATCAAAATCATTTTGTTCAGTGCTGCAAACATGTCTTAGATTTCTGGCATTAATCCATTGCAGAGAATTTCCAAGAAGGGGAAGGGAGCTTCTCATTTAACAAGTGCAAGGAGAAACAACTGTTTTGATACATATTTCATGACTTGCACTATCATTTTCTGACTATGGATAAAGCTACTTTATGGCAAAGTTCGATGAATATACCAACATGTGGAAACCAAATGTTCCATATGCTTAGTTTCGAAATATATATATATCCTTTGCCATTATATTGGTGTGCATTGACATACAATTTATGGGTTTATTAGTAGAATAAATAACTAAATACTAATAACTAAATACTATATAAAATATAAAATATTATTTAATTATACTATATATACTTAGTTATGTTATATAGACCATTTCTTTCCCAAGTGTTGTTCTTGTCTCAGAAATGCAGAGGGATCCCTGTTTAGAGCCATTGAAATTGCCTCAATGTTAATTTAATTTGCTTTCTATTTTCTGTAAATTTTCCTTCTTTTGTATTTTTTTACACATAGTTTGTTTTTCTGTCTGAGTCCACTTAAAAAGTCCTGATGGAAATTTTTGTGGCAATGACCTTTTCTGTTAAAAAAAAACAGTTGTAACCCACAAATGCAAATTCTAGAAAGCTTTCTAAAAAAAGCCTCAAGGCAAGGATTTCTAGGAGAAGACTGACAGTGGGGGGATTGAGTGCCCCCCAGCAAGTTTGCTGGCAACATCAAGCTGTGTGTTGCAGTTGACACACTGGAGTGAAGCGATGCCATCCAGAGGGACGTGGACACTCTTGAGATGTGGGTCCATGCAAACCCCATGGAGTTCAAGAAAGCAGAGTCAAGGTCCTACACTTGGGTCGTGGCAATCCCAAACACACCTACAGGCTGGGCAGAGAAGTGACTGAGAGCAGCCCTGAGGAGAAAGACTTGGTGGTGGTGGTTGATGAAAAACTCAACGTGAGCCAGCAGCGTGCGCTCACAGCCCAGCGAGCCAAATGCGCTCTGGGCTGCATCCAAAGGAGCACGGCCAGCAGAGCGAAGAAGGTGATTCTGCCCCTCTGCTCTGCTCTTGTGGGACCCCACCTGGAGTGCTGTGTACAGCTCTGGTGTCCCAACAGAAGGAGGACATGGAACTGTTGGAGCAAGTCCAGAGGAGGGCCAAGAAGTTGGTAAGAGGACTGGAGCACGCCCCTAAGAAGACAGGTTGAGAAAATTAGGGCTGTTCAGACTGGGAAAGAGAAGGTTGTATAGAGAACTTCTAGCAACTTTCCAGTAACTGAAGAGGGCATGCTGGAAAGCTGGAGAAGGACTGCTTTTCAGGAACTGTAGTGATAGGAAAGGACTAATGGGTACCAACTGAAAGAGGGGAAATTTAGGTTACATATTAGGAAGAAATTTTTCACTGTGAGGATGGTGAGGTACTGGAACAGGTTGCCCAGAGAGATTGCGGATGCCCCAACCCTGGTGCTGTTCAGGGCCAGTTTGGATAAATCCTTGAGCAATCTGGTCTAATGAGAGGTGTCCCTGTCCATGGCATCTGGGGTCAGGAATGGATGATCTTTAAGATGTATTCCAAACCCTTAGCATTGTATGATTCTGTCATAAAATCTATATTTAGTATGAGTCTGTTTTTTATTTTACTCTGAGTAGCACTCCCTGTGAAAAGAGATCTCAAGTATTCTCTTGGGGTACATTTTATTCTCTCCTTGCACAGACTGGGGGCTTATTATCTCAAGCCAGGAAGTGAGTGATTTCAATGACAGAGCCAAATTACACCTCCACCTACTCTTGTTCACCTACCTGTCAGATATGGAAGGACATCTAGTCTTAGTTCTCATTTTTGCCCACATTTGCCTTTCCTTGAGGAGCATACCTAACCAAAATAGTTTTATCTTCCTGCTTTATAAGACTTGTCTTCTGCCATCCCTGAGTCTGTGGAAAGGCAGTATCTATGGGATTTTTTCACTAAAATCTAGGGAAGTAGGAAGTATAAATTGCTGACAGTTCTCATGAATATCACTTAACAGCAAAGCCTGCTATACAAGAACTCTAGTTCTGAGACAGTCAGTTGTCTGGCAAAATTGCTTCTTGTAATAACTTACACATCTGTTATTCTGGATGTAAAAAGCATTAAAAAGTCATTATAAGATATTTGCTGGGGTCAGTTTTAACTAAGGGATGGTTGAACATGGTGAGACTTTGTTTTGTTCCTTACAACCTTGTGTGTCTGTAGCTCTCAAACTGGCTGCAGCATCACCCAAGGCTTTTCCAAATAGTCAGAGAGTGCTGGAGTACACAACACTCTTATTCTCATCAGTCTTGCCCTAAAACACTCAAGCAGAAAATATGAAAATAGTTACACCAGTTATCTACAACCCTTCAGTTCCATCCAAGACAGAGTTTCTTGAAGGTTTCTTGAATTTATGGCTTCTGAGGTTGCAGAGTTCTTGTTACAGCTCTTTATGGCAGTGCACTGAAATGCTTCTAAATAGATAGTTTATCTAATTCTTCAGTCAGAGTAACAAGAATCAACAGGAGAACAGTAGGCATAAGAGAGATTATAACAGTGAAAGAATTCCTTAAAGCGGAAAAAATGTTATTATAACAATAACTTCTAGCTTAACTCTTTGAGATTTTCTTTAATGTCATGTAACAGATTAGCCATAAACACAAAGATAGCTTCTGTGTTTTGACTCTTCCAGTCACTAAAAGCCCACTTTCTATTCCCTGTTTCTTTTTTCTCTGTGTATCCGTCATTAATACATATAAATAAAAACTACTGCTTTAATAAAAAATAACTATAAAAATAATAATGTGCTGCAGGAGTAGGTCTTTTTTTGACTGTGCACCGTGATGCTAGTTTGTCTGGCCTTTGAATGTATTTTTTTCAATTGCTAGCTTCTTGTTTGAGTGTTCAGCTTTGTTTCAGATATAACTAGAGAATTAAATGTTCTGAGACTGTTTGGGAATGTCTTGAACTAGGAGCAGAGGTTGCAAAGGCTTTTTCATCAACCTTTTCTTCTCTGGGAAAGAAATAAAAGCATAGGAGGCTTAGATTGTAAGGTGTGATCTAAAATGTAGGTTTGGTTATAAATGTTTACCATGAAAAGCAAGTATGAGAGTAAATGTTCAAAAAATTTTACTAAGCATATGTGAAAACTCATGACCTCTGGCATTTCTAGGAGCTGAAAAATGGATGAGCATAAGCTTACTATGTTTGGTCTTCCCGATTGTTCTTTTTTAGTGCAAGGTTCAGCTTACACTATCTTGTCCACTTGTTAGTGGACAAGTAGTCTGGTTTCATTGATGTGTGATCTGGCTACTTTTTCCTACCAAAGCGGTCCTCCTTGTAGGATAAATCACAAGAAGAACCTAATGCAAAGAGGACCTCAAAGGGTGGTGTCTCCAGTTTCTGTTGCTTGTGCAGGAAAGAAAAATGAAAAAAAAAAAAAGGCAGTGGGGAAAAAAATTCACAGGCTAAGAATCGGGACAGAGATGGGGAGCAGTGGGATGTCAGTCTGCTTCATCTGCTCTTGATTGTTCTTAACCTTCTGCCACGATTTGTGGTTGCTGAGATTTGTTGATTCTCAGAGAACTCAGTAAGGAGTGACTGCAGCCAGAGGTGTGAGGGAATTGCAAGCTGCTTCTAAATGCTGGCTCTCCCATGTTGGTCTTCCACCTCTCCCAAGTCCCTGCCTTTGGTGTTTGACTCAGTATTTCTTTCTCAGCTAAGCTTGAAATACAAAAATGGGGCTTTTTTGTATTTCTGGGATGACTGCATTGGAAGGAAGAGACAGAATTTTATTCTAGTTTTATCTACACATTTGGCACGTTCGGCTAACCGTCTATATTTTCAGTATATTTTCAAGGTTAGCACCTCTCTTTTAATGTTGAATCTGTGCCCTTGAAACAAACC
Organism: Buphagus erythrorhynchus; assembly: GCA_013400855.1. NCBI lineage: Eukaryota > Metazoa > Chordata > Aves > Passeriformes > Sturnidae > Buphagus > Buphagus erythrorhynchus. Next base: position 48,218 of record VZTT01057537.1, read on the forward strand.
ACAACTGACCAAAAGAAACCAAAAAAATCCAACCAAAAAAAAATCCAAAATAAAACCCCCCAAGACCTTTTCTACCACTTACAATGCTGAAATGAGAGGTAAAAATGGAAGTTGTGTTGGAGTAGTTACACGTGTGCTGAGAGCTATGGAAAATATTTCTAGTGAATACTGAGTATACAAGCAAATCTGCTTTTTAAAGATATGCCAAAGTGTGTGAACCTGTAAGGTAAGACTTAGCCAAGTTTAGACTAAATCTGAGCTGAGTGCAGTTTGCCAGAAAGGTATTTAAAAAGCTTTGGCTTTGAGTAGAAGTTGCAAGATTCAGCATGGTGTTGGCATAGCTGGCTCTGCATAAAGAGAAACTTGGCAGTGTATACTAAAGTTTCAGATGAAGCATTAGTATTAGGAAAGCTTGTTCAAAATCCTGAAAGCACAGTATTTTTTCATTATTACAGAATACATCTGTAAGCTGTTAATCTGTGGAATTAAAACTTTACCAAAAAATTAAAACACCCACAGTAAGTATATCACAGGGCAGACCTTTAAATGCATTTTCAATTTAATGATAGATACATGAATTATTACTTTTTTTCATTCCATTTTTTAAGGTGGCTTCTGTTCTTGTGTATGTGTGTGTGTGTGTGTGGTGGCAGTTAGTGGTTCAACAGGTGATGTCTGCCAACGTGGTATGGGTTTTGCAGTCCTGAATTATATTCATTCATACTTGATTACATTTATTATTGTTTTTTTGCTTCTGATGTTAATTTTTAGGTCTTCAGCTGTAATAGACACAAATCTTGTCCTACAGAGCAAAATGGAATGTAAATGCCTCAGGAAGCAAAGTGTAGATAAGCAGTAAACATTCACAGTGGAAACTGTGATAGATAAATTGCATGATTGATAAGAATTACAATGGTTTCATCAAAAGTGACGCTTAATGGCAAATAAACATTCTAACACTTGATACACAGCAGGTCGAAAGTCTACTTACTAAGTGCAATCATGAGCTGATGGAGTTGCATGGCTACAGACAGTTTTACAACAATCACTTTGAATGCTAAGAAAAAGAATCACATTTAAACAAAGGGTCTTTGATTTATATTTCAAAGGTTATTGTTTCTGAAGAGGAATGAGTGGAAGAGGTTAAGTGGTAGCTTAAGATGTATCATATGACTAAGGTGATACTTCTGTCATAATAGCAACAATAAAAGATCTTCAATCTGATTTCAAAATAAAATATGATTGAAGAAAATAATGGCAAAATAAAATGTGCATTAAAGACTGCATAGAAAAATGCCATGCCGTAAGTTATGATAATTTATCATAATTATCTCTAAAAACAAGGAAGGGAAGCAGGAAAGGAAGGAAAGCTTTCCTTGCAGAAAGAAATAGAGAATTATATGTTTTGTGTTTGCCACTTGGCTCACATTATTAATACTACTGCATGTATGAATATACAGTTCCATAACTAATCAAAAATTATTAGGAAAGACAATATTATCAAATTTATATAATGCATTTTACAATGGCACTGATTATGATTTCTTGAATATGATTCCCTTAATTTTGTGAGGAATTTTTTGCTTTGCAAAGACTAGCTTTTGAACTTACTGAAAAATGCAATTTATTTATATTAATCAGACTGGTAATTTTCCCAAAAGAAATAGGCACTTGTTATGTAAATCAGGGTTAATCCACAACAGTCTTTGACCAGCCAGTGATGGAAAACAACATAAGAACTTCCCATAAATTAATGAAAACCCTAGGGAAGTTCACAAGAAATCAGCCAAGGCATTGGGTATCACAGCACCAGAAGTGGCAGCAGCACCCCTGACCATTGACAGCCATTCAAAAAGAACAGTGTGATCACTAAATTAACAAGGAAAGGACTTCCTAGACTGGTTGCCAAGAGTAAATTAGCACAGTCCAGACAGAGAATGAAATTAAGTCTCACCCTGATAAAATTAAAAATCTGAAGTAAGACTAACCAAATAAACCATTATACAGAAATTACAGTAGTGGCAGTGTCAAAAGCGGATCCAAGTATGGACAATTCTTCTGTTGTCAAAGATATGTTTGTGTGCTTTATTGGGGTGTTTTTACCACCTGGCATGAATAAAGATGTAACTGTAAAAAAATAGTGTTTTTTTAGCCACCATGTTCTAAGGATCAGAATGAACCATTTCTGGTAACTGAAATTTGTGGTCTGACCAAGAGGCCAGCTTTCTTCAGAAGACTTGATTTTGCTTTAAGTATTTTTCTTTAGAAAAGCAACTTCCAGTGATTTAGTCAGGTGATGATGGTTAACAAACGAAATTTTCCAAATTAAATTAGGAACTCAAAGAGTGTCTCTGTAGAGTGCCAGCAGATTTTGTTAGTGCTGATACATACCCAGAAGCAGGTTGAGGAACTGCTGAAATGAAGTGATGAAATTACTTTTCATTCACAAAAGTCCTCTTAAGATACTTTCATTTTATATATAGAAATACCATTCATCTAAAGCAGATGATAATATCTGAATGCACTTCTCCTTGATAAACAGGTTCTATAATTTCAGGGTAGGGTATCTCAGAAACACTTGTGGGAGAAGCATGATGTATATTATCTGAAAAAATAAGTCTAATGCCTTGGTGTGTTTGTGTTTATCACAACAATAATAAAATCATGTGATACAGTAAGCGTCTTGGTTTTCTCTCTGTACGTAAAGAGAAGATGGTGAAAAGATTTGTTGATTGCCTACAGTCTGTTTTATCCTTACTCATTACTAGTAACAGAGTCAGCTCAGTTTTCAAATTTAGACATACTGTAGTGTCATCGCAGTAAATTGGAACACAGAGTTAGAGAACAAAGAGACAGACACTCCAAGTGTTCAGTGTGCAGTGAAGGTTTTCTGTGGATCAGTCCTCCAGTTCTGCATGGGATCTCATGAGGTATCAAATTTATTAATGTATTCTGTCCTTAATTTACTAGCTTCCTGCAGCTGCTTCTCAGAATAAATAAATAAATCAATCTGTTGCTTAGGAGAACCCCCTTGCAGACATGCATGATCAAAACTCTCTCACTAATCATACTTTGTACATATATACCAGAAAAAAACTCCTTTCTTCTTCTATGGAGAAATTTCCACAGTCTTTTTGGGCAGGTTGTTCCAGTGCTTAGTTATCCTCACATTAAATATGTTTTCTTCATATCCAGTTGGAACCTTCCCCAGTTCAACTTAGCACCACTCTTTCTCCTTCCATCATGTCCCAGTGCCTTCTTGTCCCGCTGCATGACTGTCTCTTGTAAGCTGAACTACCTGGCATAACCTAGAGCAGCACTGAGGCTGCTCCCACCTCACTGAACAAAAATGTCACATCAAACTTTTCCATGTGAGCTTTCCTTTAGACAGCAGTACCTGTGTTTATATGGATATATTTTTCCCTGACATAACAGTACAAAAGAGATGATGAGCCAGACCAGCTTGCTGAGATGAAATAGTAAAAGCTTAATTGTCTTCCATCAGCAAATATCAGTAAAATAACTAGCAGCCTTTGCAGACAGTCTCTTGCAGTCTTTTTTCAAATAAGCACCATGTTTGAAAACTATAAGTTGACTCTTTGTCCTCCCTCCTTTGGGACAACCTAATTGTCTGCTTGAAGTAGTTCCCACCTTCCTTGCAATGAAATATATTACTACCACTTTTTTCTTTTATATTTTACTGTGGCATCATACAAACACTACTATCATATTGTAACCATAAATGAAATGGGATTAAATGTTTTGTAAGTAGTCCTGTGGGCCTAATGCACAGAATTTATGTAGAATTACTGTTAAATCCTCCAGAGTCCTAGTTCTTCAGCTTAGTTTTTCAGTCTGCTTCCATGGAACCCAGGTCAAGCTCTTACATTATTAGTCAGTCATTGCAATCTGGCACCCATGAGATTCTCATGGTCCCCCAGCACATGCTTTTGAGTTGAGGAGCATGGTTCCCAATTTATATGCAATAGCAGAGGTTACTGGCACTAGGCTGAGATTTTGGGGTTTGAGTTTTCTGAGTTAAGGTAAGGGTTTTTTGATGAAATCTTGTAAAAAAACCAATATTTCCCACAAATTTAACAGAGGTGTCATTGCCTGTGTTAATATCCACACACTGACCAACCTCTTTTCAATCCTTTTGGAGGGTGTAGGTTTCTGGCAGGCCTTTCAGCAGAAATTGACTCTTCTCTTAATTTCATTCTTAGTCCAACCAGCAAGGACAAGGTCTGTAAGTCTATGAAAAAGTACAGTAGTTCCAACCTGGCTAGGGCTGTTTATATGATAAACACAGAAAAGCATATATTACAATGCCAACAACCTTATTTTCACAGCAATTTATGATTGTTTTTACAGTGTTAAAGGTTGAAGTGAAAAGCAACATAAGTAGAGTCAAAAGCAGGAGGAAGGATAGTTCAATTCTCGGACTGGTGCTTTTGAGAAAACCCACTGAAAGCTGTGGTTGCACTGACACAACCTAAGTATCTGCACACTGCTCATGCTCCTTCAGAGTAAACAGCCTGGTAGCTGCTGGCTTGAAAAGAAACAGAACTCCATGCAATTTACTGCATGACATTTTCATGTGTATGGTCTTTGTAACTCAGTGCTATATTTGGACAGGACCATTTGGCTTGTTTTGGCTTTCTGACTACTTTCCTGGGGTGTTTAATAGGGACACAAGATTGTCAGAATATGACCACAAAATCCTTTTGATGCTTCAAACAAAACCACAGTGATGGTACAAAAAACCATCTACAAAGATGTTTCTTCTTCAAAATCTAAATTTGGAGAGGAATATAGACGAATGAAGGGCCCATCCTTTGTCCAGCCAAGCAAGGAATTCTCTGTCCAGCAAGAATTCCTGTGTACATGTATTGCCTACTTAGGAGTGTTGGGTTTCATTAGGTATCTGTTTGTAAGACATTACTATAACAATTTACAAGATGGGAGAAGGAAATCACAATTTTTTGTTCTGCTATCTGTTTCAGCCTTTGACTTCTCCTGTCCTTAGGTATTAAAATAACCTCCCTGTGTCCATGTGATTATTATGGAAGGACCCAGAGGTGTTGTCTCATCATCCATCTGCAGCGAGTTATATCAGGACACAGACCAAGTTAAGGAGATAATTGTGACACTTTATTCTATGTGTATTTGTTTTAAAAAATTGACTGTCCACACTTGAGGCTATACAGGAGAGTGACTTCTCATGGACCTTGTATTGCAATGCCTCATGTCCCTGTAATTTTGAATGACAGAGCTGTGCAACATCTTCAGCTAATGGGTTTTCTTGAAAAGTACAAAATCACTTGAAATGTGTATGCAACTTTTGTGGCTAGGCCCTCAGAGACTGAACTGCCAGAGGCTACTCTGAATTTTGTATTGTCACTATAATCTGTTCTTCTTGGGGTTTTTACCTTTTTCATGTCCATAACAACTTAAATTAAAATAAATCCATTTGCTGGCCCCATTATGTTTGACCTATATCAGGATCCTTGAACCTGTTTATAAAATAAAAGGATATTTTAGTTCCTTTTTAGTATCTCAAACATGCATTTGCATCTATTTTATTGAATGTATTTATTTACATGTATCACAAAGAAATTTCCTCTCAGTTAACTGCTCTGAGTTGTCATGACAAATAAACAATAATCTGGAAAAGTGGGAAAATGTTTTCTCAAATTAGTTTTTTTAGTGTTTTTAGCACTTTCTTTTGGTAGTTTTCTGTTAAAAAAACCCCTCACACACAGAGCTGTGTGGTTTTATAGCAGCAATGTGAGAGTATTTCCAGTGTTTAACCAGCTGAGATTGAAATCCTGTTGAATCCCATTAGCTTCTCCTATGTGTCACTAGGGACCAGATGATTTTGTCATATCATTTTACCAATAGAAATTATCAGTCTATGTATCATGAAATGCTGTTGGGTATTTGCAATCTCTTCTTTTTTCAAGTATTTTCAAAATTCCTTTCATTAGGAATTCACAAATATAATTAGATGAAACTCCTTAATATTTGTGATCTCAGTTAGTACTTCTATGCCAGGGGATACCTTTAAAATGAATTGTTCTGTTTAGTACAATTGGCTTCAGGGTTCTAGAGAACAATGTGAATAAAAAAACCATTGCAAATGTAATTGCATTGCAGCAATTGGTAAGAATGCAAAAGACTTCTTTCTATACTATTTTGATAATCCTTTCTTTAGCAATTATTGAACAGGTTGATTTATTAGTTGAGGTGGATTATTTTCCCTCAGTATTAGGGCAACTTAAAAATTAAAGTAAGTCAGATTTAATACAGGGAAGTTCAATTACTGGATTTCTTTACAAACACAAGATATGGTTATAATACTTTCCTTGGCTCAGTCTAAAGGTCAAAATTAGCAAGTTTTAAAGAAAAACTGCAGAAGCATACAGAAGAGCCTTTATTGTAATCAGAAATAAAAACGAGTTCTGAATTTGTGCATATCACAGAAAATCTAATTTATAGTTATGGTATCTGTGACAGCAGCAGTGCAGTTTACATGAGGTAAAGATTACAAAAAGCTAGCAGGTCAGTAAGAAAATGAAGAATTGTGGCTAAACAGCCACATGTTTGGCTAAGCAGCCAAATGCTATTATAAGGGAAGGGAGGCCTTTAACCTCATTTTCACTGTTACCACAACTGTGAAACTCAAGTCGGTTTTGTTGGTTTTGGGATCATGGCTTTCCTTTGCAACACTGTCGGTTCAACCAAATAATAATTTTCAAATATGTGCGTGCGTGTGCATGTGTGTTTTTTAGCTGAAGAACTCAGGATATGAACTTGTAACTTTTAGATCTCTGATGGACAGTGATGTCATCCATTATTTTGCACCAAAAACTCTGAACCAAGCTCCCTGCATTTCACAGACTGATGTTCTGTTTCAATCTCTGTTTAAGGGTCTTTATGTCTTTGTGGTATATTTTATCCTGCACAACCAACTTTGCTGTCCTGTGAAAGCAAGTTACACTGTAGACATGAATGGGCATACAGCTTCAGGATCAGCATTTTTCACACATGGCAGTGGTCTGCCAGCTGCAGGAGGAGAGATCAGCAAGTCTACACAGAACCTCATCAGTGCTATGGAAGAGGTAAGGGTGCTCTATAGTGGTCTATTGTCATTATCTTATTTATTGAAATGTACCTGGAGATTTCAATGTTAGTTGTAGTGTAATACGTGAGACTGAGATGCTAAATATTATAGGCTGTCTTTGGGTGGGAGGGAGCTTTTTTTTTTTCATTTATTTTAATGACAAAAATAGTTATCTTTATCCATATTATTCTTGGAACCTACTGTGCCCTGATAAAATCCCACTCGGAGAATTTCCCCTTTCACACTTGAGTCTTCAGTTTATTATAGAGGTTGGTTAAAGTGTCAAAAGTAGGTCATGAGAAATCAAAATATCAGCTTAATTCTTTCAGTTTACTATAGATTTTAGGTGAGTTTTAAGTACTTAATTTCTCAGAGTTATGATGTTAAAAACTTCTGGAAATTGCGATAAAGTTAGAAAAAATGGAATGGAATGGAATGGAATGGAATGGAATGGAATGGAATGGAATGGAATGGAATGGAATGGAATGGAATGCAATGGGGAAAG
>VZTT01057543.1:2060-19372 GCA_013400855.1 Buphagus erythrorhynchus
TATAAAACATAGCATGCATGTCTGTACACATCATAATGGGAATGTAGTTTTAGCATGGAATACCAGGTTGGAAGGGACCTCAATGATTATCTGGGCCAATCTTTCTTTGCAAAAGCACAATTCTATAGACGCGATGACCCAGCACTCTGTCTTTCCAAATCTTGAAAGTTGGGAAATCCACTACTTCTCTAGGGAGGTGATTCCAATGGCTGATGGTTCTCAGTGTGAAAAATTTTCCTTGTGTCGAATTGGAATCTCCCCAGGAGCAACTTGTGCCAATTGCCCTTTGTCTTTTCCATGTGACTCCTTGGAAGAAGAGAGTCTCAGTTGTCTTTGTAGCAGTAATAGTAATGCAATTAATAAGTAGTTCTTCCTAATAATCTTACTGTGTGTAGATTTTATAGCATGTTGATCTCTTTAGTCTTATGCCCTGTATACGTCGATGAATTTGTCATCAGTCACTAGTTCATTCCATCAATTCCATATGTAAAAACTTAATACTAATGTACAGCTCTTCAGTACCTCAAAGCTATGCTACTTATTACATTGACCTTTAATACCACTAATACGTCAGTACCGAGTCTTTTACAGCTTATAGAATTTTTTTTTTAACAAAAGAACTTTTCAATTTTCTAATTCAGAGTAATTGAATCTAGTATCAGAGTAGTTGAAAAATCAGCTTTGGCTTTATGCATGGCATATTTACAGAAGCTTTGTGTTTGTGCTGCAGTCTCTCTGATGCCTGCTCATCTCCAATAGGAAATGAAAGAAGAAGCAAGGTTTGTCATTGAATCTTATTAAGTTACATTTTTGCATTTATATATGTATATTAGAAAACATTCAAGAGGAGAATTTTCTCTAAATGGGCAAATCTAGAGTGAGGAAGCCTTTTCAAGTTGAGAAATTGCTTAGGTAGAATTAAATTGGGATGTGCATGGTGTAATTTTTGGGTTTAATGCTGTTGACGTGTGTGTGTGTGCATGGAAATCGTGTAGGAATTGTCCTCTCTTTAGCCACGTCAGTGCCCCATGGTTTGTGAGGCTTAGTGTTGGGATGTGTCAGGTGGTCAGGGCTGCACCTAGAGCCTGCTGGCCTGGCCAGCCTTAGGTTCCTTCATCCCATCTGCACACAGAAGAAAGGCAGGAAAGCCACTTCTTCATCTGGTTGTTGGACCAAGCTGTTTACTTTGTCCTGCATACTTGCAAATGTTTGGATGCCTCTGGTTGTGTAGCTGTGGCACAAGAAATGCTTGAGAAGACAACATCTTTTTCTTTTCTCCCTCCCCCACTTTGTTTTGTTTGTTTTTTTCTTTTTTTAACAAGCCTTGTCATTATTGGTATAGCATTGCTCTGAAAGACCTTGATTTCTTTGTGTGATTGTGATACCTTAGGGAAGCAGTCACAGTTGTTCTTGCTTCCTCTTGTTGCTGTGTTCTTGGTAATGTGTTTATAAAGCCTATAGACCAGAGATATAGTAAGCTTGTATGTATGTGTGGTAGTATAGGAATCATTTTCAGATTGAGGAGGAACTGAACAAACATTGTTTAATATGATCTTTTTCTTTGTGCTNAAGCCTTGTCATTATTGGTATAGCATTGCTCTGAAAGACCTTGATTTCTTTGTGTGATTGTGATACCTTAGGGAAGCAGTCACAGTTGTTCTTGCTTCCTCTTGTTGCTGTGTTCTTGGTAATGTGTTTATAAAGCCTATAGACCAGAGATATAGTAAGCTTGTATGTATGTGTGGTAGTATAGGAATCATTTTCAGATTGAGGAGGAACTGAACAAACATTGTTTAATATGATCTTTTTCTTTGTGCTATTTCTTGTTTTATTTTCTTTATTTTCTTGCTCTTTTTTCCTTTATTTTCTCTATTGCTTTTCGNTTGAAGTTGAGAACCAGAGTGTGGTTCTCTCCACTGAGAAGGGAGAATTGCTTTAGCCTCTGAAATAAGTTGCTCTTGGGAGGAGGTTGTGTGGAAGAAAAATGATCTGCAAAATTGATCTGCTAAAGCCTAAGGACTACCTTGGCTGGGATTAATTTAGAATCAGAAGCTTGTAGCATTTTTTTAACATTTACATGCTTANGAAGCTTGTAGCTTTTTTTTAACATTTACATGCTTAGCTGTGAGGGAGTATAAGGGGACAGATGTGTTCCTTAGAGATCTTTGCTCCTTGTATCTGTTCTTGACTATAAAAGGAAAGCAGAGGTATGTTTGGTTAGACTGAAAACTTGAGAGAAGAGCAGGTAAATGCAGTGGCTATTTAATATTTTTGTTGTGGAATTAAGTTGTGAGCCAAGCGCTCTTTCTTGGATTGTTCTGCAAAGCAGTTGTCATTTTTTCATTCATAAAGGTTAATCTGGGGTTTTTAGCTTGGCTTTTATTAAAATGGCTTGGATGTACAAGGTGAAGTTGAAGCTCTCGACCATCTTCAGAGACACTACAAAGGTATTCAGAAGAGCTGGTTAATATTTGGACAAGTTGGATGCATTTTCTCATACATTAAAATTTAACTGTTGTCCTTCATCCAGAAGTCCAGTGTTACATTAGCTTACTCTGTTTGGTCAAATCAGAGGTCCCTCTCCACAAGTGTTTCTTGCATCTGGCAGAGCACAGCAGCAGGCGTAAATGGAGGAAGATAGGATGGATTTGTAGCTATAGACTTAGTGTCTTCTGTCTCAGGACTGTCTGAATCAGGAAATCCAGTACCTTTGCTCTTTGTTGTCTTTCTCTTACACTTCCTAATTCTACAAGAGCTTTTCTAAATTGGGAAGAGCAGAATTGCATGTGGTACTGATGACAGAAATCTTACATTTCATAGGTGATATGACAGAGAACAGTGTTCTTTTCAGAATAATTCCTAATGCTGTCAATGTGTGGGTGTTGGTTTTGTGTTGTTGGGGATTTTTTTTGTGAGTGTTGGAGTATAATTTGATGGATACAAATATCTCCCTAGTCTTCAATATAAAGAATTCTACAAGGAATTGAGAAATGCCAGGTAGTATTTTAATGGGTTTGCTTTTCATATTTGATTATCTGTTTGGTACAGTCACCTAACAGTGGGTGCTTCAGAGCTGTAAGGCATTGCTGCATGTTAAATATTCCAGAGTTTTGGCTCCTGTTTTCACGGTTAGGGCTTAAACTTTCCTAAACTTACTCTGAATCAGTAATACCTCTACTGACCTGTCCAGAGGTGTGCCTACTGCATTTTTGTTACCTATTTCAACTGTTACTCCATGTTCACCAACTAATATGGCTCTGCATTTTTTTCTGGGATAGCTGTGCAGTTAGATACCTTGAGTCCAGAGGGGCCCCCGGAGAATAAACTAAATGGTCTCTGTGCTCTGAGGACACTTCTGGAATTGTTCATTTACAGAGCAAAGAGGATTGTGGCTGACTTTCTTCTAATGTTTTTATATAATCAGGATTTAAGCTGTTTTCTAATTTTGCCTATTAAATGAATACAGAGATTTAGCCATTCCACTGAATGAGTAGATTCCAAAGGAAATCAATGTAGAAAACCTTTAGAGAGCTTTACTGTTCATGTGGGAAATTGCAAGTGTATTAATACATACTTTGAAATTTTGGTATGGAAGGGGTCAACAAACATGACCATTAGCGAAATCTGAGGGTGCCACAGAAGCTGCTTGCTCTTTTGTGACCGAAAGACTACCGTTACTGCTTTTGTTTCCTTCTGACAGATTTTTTTTTTTTTTTTTGTCCAGAGTTCGATTATGGGAGAAATAGAAGTTTTCAAGCTGTCAAGAACTGACATTTTTCTCTTCCCTTTTTCAAATAAAACCAATCTTTGAGGCTGAGGTTTGAGTTTGTTGCTCCAGCTGTGAACCTTATAGAGACTGCTGCATATTCTGTCATCTCAACTGAAAATACAATTTACCTATAAAACAATTTTATTCTGTTAATACCTGTGCAGGTGTTATGCTTCTGTTCTAAATTGAAGCATAGATTTTTAAATTTCAACACCTGGTGAGGTGTTGAAACAGTACATTTTGCTTGTCATTTGGATTGTTGGTGCAGCTCAGTATCATCCTGATCATGGCTGATAAGAATTCAAAAATATCCTTCTTTAATGCTTTTATAACTAGACAAATCAGCTGAAATAAAACCAGTTTTCATATTTTTCTTACTTAATTTGTTTTTGATTGCTTTTTTACAGTTAACTTTGTGGCTTACGATACTAGTTTAGTGTAGCACAAATGCACCAGGCCTGCCAATTTCATTTAGTGTTTGAAAAATAGTGTTTGTACAGTAACTACTTCTGACAAAGAATTACAGAACTATATTGAAATGCTTTTAGCAGTAAGTAGTACAAAAAATCAGAAACAGCTATGTCAAAATGTGTTTGTACTTTGTGGTAGAGGAGCATACATGAGTGCATAGGGTTACTTTTGAATTTCATAGGACCAAAATTTAAAATATATTAAAGTGTAGACAGCACAGAGACATTACTTTTTCTCTTGTGTAAAATAGTGTAGTTCATATTATACTGGATGGTGGTCATTTGGAGAAATCTTTTGCCTGATTTGAGTGACTGAAAAGCTCCTTTATATCTCTAATGTGTAATGTATTTTTTTATCATCTACATTTAGTAATTATTTACTTAAGTCCCTTTTATTAGTCTGAGGAGTTTTGCAGTTTGTGTTGTAATGCATGATTTATGTTGATAAAAGTATACAGGGTAATGATAGATCAGGCAAGAAGAGGAGTAACCTCAGAATCATTCGTCTTTATTATAACAGTACAATCAATATAAAATATAACACATAGACCAATATTTTGTGCTTTTCATATAGACCAGATAGAGCTTTCTTGTATTTGGATAGGTACACACTTAGAAATCCAGTAATGAACTTACTTTTCTTGTTATAAAGGGTCTAATGTAAAATTATCTTTATTCTAACAAAATACTTTCAAAAAGAAAATTTACTGTCCCCTACCCCCATCCCCAAAACAAACTGAAGTTTTAGGGAGTTTTATTTGTTGCAATCTGAGGCCACTGGGTAATGTTTTCAAGTTTGAAAATCCTCACAATGATGTAGGATTTATTTTCTGGACTTCAGTAGATGTTTGGACAACTGTCTATTCTCTAATACAATGTTTTTTTGTTTTCTGTGTGTTTTGTGGTTAAGAGAGGATTCTTAAAGATATACCTGATATATAGAAAACCTTCTGTCTGGAAACAGAAGTGTTAGACTAAGAGCCTAGAGCTTTACATTTGCTGATTTGCCACAGATTAATAATACTGTCTCTTTTAATCACTGGCCTGTCTGCATAAAGTACTTCTTTGCCTTTTGGAGGCATAGGGGCTTCACGAATTTCTTTATCATACCTGGAAGTTGGTGGTTGTGAAGACGTGTTGGTCAGTAAGATCAGTGTTGCTATCATTAAGAGCTCACCGCTGTTTGTTCTGTCTCACAAGTTCCCAACCAAAAAATGTAGGACACAAATAGTTTTGAGAATTGTTCCCTGATGGGAAATACAATGTTAGGAGAGAGGTCAGCCTTCTATAAGGCAATGATAAAATCACTGCTATTCTCTGTTTTCAATAGCATTTATCTCCCTTTTGTTGTAATGGTGCTGCCCTGTTCAGGTGGGTATGATAATCTGTGGGACTACTTTGTTTTACTTTTATTGTGTTGTTTTATGTTTTTCTCTTACTTGTTTGCCAGATTCTTTGTTTTTTCTCTAAATGCAAATGTAAGGTTTGCTTTTAAGGCTTTACAAAATCTGCCATACGTCTAGATAGGTAATTGGAATGTTTTAAGTTTTGTTTCTAAAAATGGGAGCTAGTGCATCTGAAAACACTGCATTCTGCCCATGATACCAGAGAAATAGCACTTTCTTTTGTACATAAGCCAGTGGTTACCTTCTTTGCTCTTGCAGTATTTTAGGTACACTTCCTGTAAGTGGAGGAGTTTTGCATTCCTTATTGTGTGTGACTGTTGGACCCAGGCATCACAGTCTGGTTTCACACATGATTTGGAATAGCCCTGGAGATGTAATCAAAGTCTTGTTCTGTCCTTCAGCAAATAATTTCACATGATATGTAAGGAGTCTTGGGTTTTCAGACAGCTTTGTTATTCTGGCTTTTAGATCTCTGAACTAGTAAATATGCATACATATTTTCAAGGAAAAGAGGGATGCTGCCTGTTGGTGGCTTTCTGGCTGCTGTAAGTGTGTGTGTTTGCCATTCAGTTTCAATACATGGGTTCATAGAAACTAATGCATATATGTGAATAATGTACTATTCTTATATTTCTGGCAGAAAGGAATGTTACTGAAGGCATTGGCACGGTGGTCATCTAAAATCTAAACAAGAGTTTCTGAAAGTCTGAATTTTGGAAAAGGCTGAAAGATGGTGTCATATTTTGGTAAATACATGTGTGGCAGAGCCAAAATAAGTGTGTGCATACACAACTGTTGGTAAAGACTAAATTGTTTTACATTAAAATATCAGTTGTGCTGTCGAGTATGAAAGTAATTCTATTTTAAAAATTTTACAAGAAGGACCAAGAAAAGAGGAAACTGAAATTGGAAAGAATTTTTCTATTTGTAGAGGGAAGATGAAGGGGAGGAGAAATCTTTTCATGTGCGCTGTCACCTAAAATAAGTCATAAAAATGAGTTCATGCATAAAGACTGAATTTCTTTTTCATTTACTACTGATAAGACACCCCTTGGAAAATCAAATAACTATATTAAGAAGATGGAGGATTTTTTTCTTCCAATTGTTATCAATCTCTCTTTAGTAATCTTAAAACTAGATTTTTAGGATTTGTTCCTTAGAATACACAAGAATGATGTATGTGGTATTTCAATGCTAGGACAATCGTGTTTACTAGACTTGAAACAGCTTAACCTCGTGTGCTCAGTAGTCTTATCACCTTCTCAAATTGTATGTGGCTGTCAAGATGAATATCATGTTTATGACTCTTTAGTCTGTGATCCTGTGTTCAGAAAAACTTCTTTTCTGTTTTATTACTTTTAAGCAGGCTGTTTTTGCGGGTGTGTAGGTTTTTAATTTAATGATCTTTTTCAGAATTACGGTATTTTGTTTTGCTCTCACTTGCATGGATGTTATCAAATGTGTTTTAGAATCCCTGATTTCTTAAGCTCACTTGGTATCAGGAATATCTTCATCTTCCTTGCAACTTCTGCCCCCTTTTCCCCTCTCCACCACTTCCCTAGTTTGATGTCATTTGCAGATTCTTCAAGGGGGCTTGTGTTTGGTCACCAAAATTAAGGAACTAAACAAAATCTGCTGCAGGTCAAGTTCTAGCTGGACCAACCCCAAATCATTTCTGTTTTGGTTTATTTTTTTATACTGAGCCATTGGTTTTCTGAAAGTGACTTTTCCAGTAGTTACCCTTATCTACACTAATTATTCTGTATTTATAATCCCCAGGTTATGTTAAAAAGTAGTTGAATTTACATAAGCTGCACCTGCTGCTTCAATAGGACATTTACCCAAGAGAGAACATTATGTTGTTTTGAGGCTTCTTGACTGTCAGTTATCTTTCTCCCCTCACTTAAATACCTCCTCTTTTCCCCCAGCAATATATCCAAATCTTTCTAAACATCAGAATTACATTGTTTGTCTTGCTACTTAAGTAATTTCCCACTTCCCTACTATTATTATGAGACATTTACCCTGTTTCATATTGCTCTGGAATCCCTGTCTTTTACTGGTCCTCAACGCAGGTCAGTAATACCTTAGAAATCATTTAGACTAGTTCTTTTATATATCCTTGTGTACATTATTGTAAGTAGCTGGCTTAAGCTATGCATTAATTATTAGTTCTATGCTCTAACTCAAACATTAGTTTGGGTTTTTTAAAGAATTTATTATGCGTGTTACTTTTTTAACTTTCTGGCCTCTTCTTTGTGGAGCCCTGGAGTATTGGGGTCCCTTATTTTCTAGACCAGATTCTAAAATTGACCGGCAAAGGTATGTGCCACCACAGTTTTAGTCATCTCTGCAGGCTTTGACAGCCTGGATAAGATCCAGAATCAATGTGTGGGCCGTCCAAGCCAGCATGCTATTGAAAAGCTGCCATTAAGTAACTCATTCTTAATGAACTGGAGAGCAGTGTTGATATTTCTCAGAATTAAAGAGGTAATGCTTGTCCTTTGTTGTTGTATTATGAGTGTGATTCGTAGCCCACCTCCCCCAGAGACACCTTGTGGAGCTATGCTGGACTGGTATTTCACACAGGAAGGCTTGAAGGGAATAGTAATTCTCTCTTGGTATTGCTAACCACCTACTTGTGTGTATGGTGTTTTTCTGCAGTTCCTCTCTGGGCAACACTAGGACTGACTTAAAGGTCTTCTTGCCTTAGTCAGAACAGTATAAAAGAGCACAGAGGAGGTTCTTGGCTTGCAAAGATATAAAGCGCCATACAAACCAATGGCTTTTATGACTATTTTTGTTGTACTATATCTGTCATTTGAGCAGACTTGCTGTAGCTTCAGGAACAAAGAGTGTTGCTAGGTATCTTATAAATGTACCCAGTAACACAGACCTTGGGACTGCCTTGCTGATAGGTCTCCCCCTGTTCCTGACTGGAGCCACTTAGTGAAGGACCGTGCTTGACCATCTGTTCAAATAACCATAACACAGCTACATGTGCTGAGAGCTGAAGTCGTGGAGAGCAGAGGTGATGCAGAAATCTGAATGTTTGTAAATGGTTGCTGTTTGACGAATTTCTTAGTGAATTACTGAACCAGCACCGAACATCCTTTGCTGGTGCTGCCAATTAGGAAGCTCTAACAGAACTGTCAACACTCAAAACCCCAGCTCCAAAGTACAGCACTGTATCTCTTCCTTTATTTAGTTCTATGAAGTAGACTATACTGGTAAATTCAAGACATTAAAGAGGAATGGAAGACAAACAGATGCAAATTCAATCTGGTTTAGTGTTTTTTTCCATGTAGGTTTTGTGATAACTTCTGCTTGACACATGGGCTTCTGTTTAATCTGTCATGTCTGGGAAAGCATTTTAAGTGCAAAACAAGTAGAAAATAATTCCAAATGGCTGGAGGACTGACAGTGTAGTTCTGCATCACAGTTTTACATTAGTTTGCCTCTTTTAATTGGAAAGGAAGTTTAAGGGTATTTGCTAAAAATAATTATTGCTGGACCTAAATCAACAGAATTCTGTTTCTGATCTTAGGAAAAAGTTGCACTTTTCAGTGAAGGTTGGTTTTTCTTTTCTATTTATGCTTTTTCCCCATTCTTAATGGAATTAATCTCACTTATGAACAGCTGTTGAAATAATGAAGTGTGCTACTGAAGTTGTAGTTGTAGTTGTTCTGTTTCCTTGAAAGTTCCAAGCTGATTTAAAATTAAAAACCAAAAGCCACTGGAGGATGAAGTAGGCAGCTTACACAATAGAAGTTGCAAATGAGAAAAAATAGAATCTTGAGCTTGGCCTACATGTCAATTGACTGAATTTTTTTAAACTGATGTCCTTTCGGAGGGGTTGGTCCATGCTTTCCCATCTGCTGATTTGATGGTTGTTTCAGGCTCTTTCACCTGTGAATAGTAGGAGGATGTGTACGTGAAGTGTGAACAGCAAGTGCACTTGTATTGCCTTATTAAAGACAGAAGGCATCTCTTAGATGTTTTTCTTAGTTCAGATAATCAAATATGTCATGGTGGCTTGTGTTGCAGTACAGGTTCTGATGCATTTGGAAAAACTGTCCTACAGTTAGCTTTTGAAGAGGTTATGTTGGGATTTGGTTGAGATGTTTTACTACCTAAATTTTATCCTTTTCTAAGTGACACTGCCTCATGACTGGAGATAACATATTTTGCACTGGCTGCCTTACAGCCATGTTCCATGCTGAGCCAAAGGCAGAGTTGCTTACCAGTGAGTCTTTAATTTTCTGAGGTTTGTAGCTTAGTGTTGCAAGTCAAGTCAGCGCAGGCTGATGGTTTGTCTTAAATGCCATTCTGGAAATGTTAGTCTCAATATCTTGACTCATCAGTCAGCTTTGGGATTTGCAGTGCAGGAAAAATGCCCAGTATTTTATTTAGCTTATTCTGCAGTCTAGATTAGTAGCTCTAGCAGTCCCATCACCTGGAAGCTAGAGAGAGACTGTTGTACTGTGAAGGAGCTGTCCCAATTCGAGCTTTTGTTGTCCAAGATTTTTAGCTTGGACAGATTTTACACGCTCATTTTAGGTTTACTATTCTGGTAGCTAAGTTTGATGAAGGACCTTTGTTGTGCCTCACTCCCAGTTTATAACAGTGGTGAGACTTGGCAGGGTCTGACGAGGCAATGGAGCTTTCCCCAGTGCCGAGCGCGTGTTCCCGCACTGCTTCCCTGTGCGGCAGCAGCCGCCCTGTGCTGTGGCTCTCCAGAACGGGAGTGCGGGGACAATCTGTTCAGTACTGACAGTACCGCCTGTGCTGGCATCCAGAGCAGAGAGGAGGGAGGAGGCAGCTGTGATTCAAATACCAGCGGGCTGAAGAACAGAAAGGAAGGAGATGCTAGGCTGGGACAGAGGGGAGCTCTTGGAGGAGAGGAACAAACACTGTAAAAGCCAGCGACTGTTTATGAGAAAAAGGGGCTACACAGCGAGCAGGACATGGAGAGGTGAGACGAGTTGATTTATAAGCAGCAATGAATAACAGAAGGAGGTTCTGAGGATAGGAAAAATGCAAATAATTACTTGTTTGGGTTAAAAAAGTTCTGGATGGCCTGGACCATTCTTCTAGAGAAGTACTGCAGTTTGATACTGCTGAGGTTTTGTGGCAGGTGCTTACAATGGAAGGTTCTTTTTTTCAGGAATATCATTCTCTAACTCATTAGCTATTTAGGTCTTGAATTAGTTAACTCTGAACAAGAGTATTTTATCTGTATATTTTGTTTGTTTTGCTAGCTGCTGCTTCTTTGAAGAGAGATTACCTGTGTCCTTCTTCAGATGCCTGTGGTATTTTCAAGTGGAACCATTTTTCTGTAAGTGGATGTCTTTTCTATGAACATAAAATTCAAACCATGAATTAGTAGAATGCATTAATAGGAATGTGGGTGTGAAGAGAAGTCTGGAATGTTTAAAAACTGGATGCTTTTTGTACATAGTATGGTTTCATGATTCATAATTGAGAATAATGATCAATGCTTAGGGGAAGCTACTTTTTTTTTTTTTTTTGCTCTGGTCATTTGAAATGAATAGTATACTTCTATTATAAGCTTAGACAGTGATGATAAAAGCAGTACTTGTCTCTGTCAGCATTTGTGAAAAACAAGTCTCTGGAGATTTCTGAATGTTTTATTTAATGATGAGAGTAGTAAATCTGTCCTGTGTAGTGTCTGGATGAGCTGTCTTGTCTCAAAACATTATTAATTGATTTTTATACTTTACAGCTGTGTTTTGGGAATAAGTACTGGAATAAAAGCCAAAAGCTCCACTCCGGATTTTAAGAAGCATACTGGAAAAGAGTTAAGGGATTGATTGAGTTTTCTGGTTTAGAAATGTTAGGGAGGAGGAAAAAGGAGGGACTTCAGCTGCCTATTAACTTTGTTTGCCAGCAGTCTCAAGCTATTTACATCATCACAGGGGTATGGTTGTCCATTTCTGTGCAAATATCTTGGTTTATGAAGATAGGCATCCAGTGAGGCTTTCACTTAAATCTCTTATTAACATTGAATTGTGGAAGTAGGGATTTACTGGGATTGCTGAACTGTGGATTTTTTCCTTAAGATATGAATATGGTGAAGGCCAGTTGTCAGCTTTTCTAGAAATAGGGAGTTTTACATTCTGGATACATTCTATACATTTACCTATTCCTTAAACATTGTGTTTTGTCTTTATTCTGAAACTCATAGTGTAATGTCAGATGGTACAGTATGGATAAAGGACTATGTATGCTTGTGACGTGGCTTGCTTCAGCTTGAGTAAGAGATATTGTGAGAGTTGTCTTCCCAATTTAGAAACACATTTTCAGGGAAATAAACAACTTCACAAACCGCTATGTAATGAGAATTTGTGGGGTAAGTTGACCCTTATATGTATTTTGCCCCCGCAAGGGGACATACCTTTGAAGGTTCTAAAGCAAGTTAATTTCAGTTTAGTTGAGCCATAAGTTTTCTATATGCTTTTGTTATATTTGCTTTTTCTGCTCCTACTTGGAAGGCATACACACATTCTTAAAATCTTTAGGATATAGTAAAGTTTGTTCTACTGGTTTGGAAGCTGAGTGTGCCTGTAATGTGAGGAGATGACTCTAGGCCAGAAATAGGGAAGATGGGAATGGGGATGGGAGGGTTCAGCCTCCCTGAGCTGGCAATGGTCAGCTGCCAACTGGGCTGAAGCTGTAATGTTAAACTGCAGCTCTGGGCTCAGAGTGGGCCCCCAGCACAAGTTCTGGTGCCTCAGATGTCGATGTCTGTTTTGTCCCTCACACAGATTGGACAGATCAGTGGGGAGGCCTTTAGATGGCTTGAGAGTAGAGACACATACACAGTGCTGTTTTGCAGTGCAGAAACACACGGAAGTGTAGAAGTCAGCTGTTTATTCTCCTGCTGTAAAATAATGCTCAGAAATCCTGTGGTGCAACACATCTTAGGGGACTATTCAGATGAAGTACTGAATTCCCTGGACTTGAGGCTATTAAAAGTGAGAGCTGTGTCTAGTACCATAGTTATTTCCTTTTGCATGCATGTGTTGTGATGTACGTATCTCCTGTTTCCCCAGTTGCTGTATGCTCAGGAGGAGTCTTCCTGCTAGGACCCCTCTGTGGTCTCTTGAAAATGATAGTGTTTATCTGAAAAACCAGCAGTTCCTTTGTGAGGGGATCGATGGACCTGCTGAGGACATGCAGCATGCCCTGGAGAAGGTTTTTTCCCTTTTCACCTTTTCAAGTTACAGCTTTCTTCTTTCTGAAAGCCAGAAGAGCCATGCTGAGACAAGGAGAGGGGCAGACAAGAAGGGCTGAAGTCTGGAAGGAGTCTGGAGTTGGGTTAGACACAAGGGCTGCTTCAGCTGGCATTACAGGGATTGGGGTGGAGGTGAAAAACAGAGTGCAGAAGGCTCTTGGCCTGTTAAATTGGGAGGGATTAGGGGGCTGGGGGTCACAAGTCAGCAACAGCCCTACATCCACTGTGCTGTACCAGGGAAGACAGGGCTGGATGGGAAGGTGTTGGGAATGGAATGGAATTGCAGTGGCAATGGACTGAAACATCTGTGCTTGCATACTGCTTTTGTTCTTCCTTTCAGTAATGACTTCTACCCAAATATCCTGGTACATGTGCTAATCTTTGGAAAGAATTGTGTGAATGAGTGTTTCTTTTAATAAGTAGTGCATGTTTTTTATACTAAGTTTCATGCAGTAGAAGAGTGAAGAAATGTTTGTCTTTTACTAAAAGCGGGGCCTAGTCTGCTAATAGGAAGGATTTCCATCTACTATAATGTAACTGTATAAAAAAAGAAATTGAAGACTTTGTGGAGCACCTGTAGTTTAAAACTGCATCTAGGTGGCCTCTCTAAAAATCAGAATCATTTGCAGGCTACCCGAAACAGGAGAAAAATTAATTATCTGTACTAACAATCCTTTGAGACGGAACTGTCCTGTGGTTATGAAAGCAGGTGTAAGAAATTCATACTCATATCTGTGGTAGCATAAAAAAGCCAGTTCTAACTTTATTGCTTTCTATAGAATTCAAATTTTAAAATTCTCATCAGGCTTTTATTGGTATATAGAATGAATGACAAATACAGATTGCATAAACCTTCAATGGTGAAATCTACAAAAAATAGAAGTGCCCAACACAAATCCTTTGTCCTTTTGTCCCATGTGAAGAAAAACAACCCACCCATGCCATAAAGGACAAAAAAGTTGAAGCCTTAATTATTGACTTAATTGCTCATATTTTTATAAAGAGACTGCACAGTATTTCAAGTGATCTGGTTTTCAGATGTACTATAGAGAATAATTTATGTGAAGGATTTTGAACAGGAGATGATTTTACAAAAGATTTTTTAAAGTGCATTCAATAAAAACTGAGAGCTTTTTTTTTCTTCCACCTCCTTTATGTAGACTTCTACATAACATGTAAACTTCATATCTTTAAGTACTATCTGTACTTACTTGTACCAAAACTATTTTGTTTTCCCAGTTACATTTCTTACCATCAGTTTCATCTAATCATTCAGTTACAGTTAGTTTTTTTTTTTAATGTAGGAATTTGAATATCTTTTTGTAACAAATAATATATAAATAGTCATCTGAAAAAACAGCCAGTAAAAATTGCTACTATAAGATTCATTTTCATAAGATTTTTTTCCCAACCAGCCTCCTATAAAGTTTTGAAACTTTTCAGTTTTGGAGTGGATCTGCTTTGCCTGTCATTACTTTCAGTACTTACAGCTGCGTTTAACACTTGCAGAGGTTGAATATGGTAGGTTTATATCAAACACTCAAAGCAGGGGTCAGTAAGAACATTTGCACCTTGTGTGCCTCCTTGATGCTTAGCAGCAGCATTTTAAAATGTTACAGAAAAAGAAAGCAACTTCATCATTGTATTATGACAGTCAGGTTTGCAGTGATTTGAAGTAGCTATAACCAAATATTCCTGTTCTATGGATATTTTCATATATTATCTCTGTAAAATAATTTCTTATTTATGAAGGACTACTCACTGTCAGTGTCTTTCAGGTGCCTATCAACATATCATCATAGCTCTTTTCATGTGTACGCATTAAAAATTTCCATATCTATAGGGAAAACATTTTAATTGAAGAACTTCTTTTAAATTTTTTATGAGGAAAAATGTAGCCATAAAAGACTTTATCCTTTAAAATTGCAAATGCAATAAGATGTAGGCTAAATCAGAGATGTGGACTTAATTCACCTGAGCAATATTTATATTTAACTGTGATATAAAACATATGTAAAATTTACCCTTTGAGACTAGTGCAAATTTGAGACACAATAGGAATTTTCAAATGTGTCAGCAACTTGTGTCAGCATAACAGTGTGTTTAACTGAGAATGCATTTGGTCTGTGCAAGAGAAGAACCTCTGAAAGCCTTAAAAAAACAGCAGGAGGGACAGGACACAATCCCATTAACATACAATGATCTGTATACTAAATGGAAAATTTGTAAATGAGGGTGATATTGCTTTTTATTTGTTTGTTATTGCCATACGGGTTTTTGTTTTGATTTTATTTTAAGACTTGAGCATTGGCTGAAAGAACATGCTACATAGGTCTTTGTTTTTCTCCCTTTTGCAGATATTTATTTTCCTTGATTACATCTAGAGGGCTTCCTTGTGTCCTAGGTAACTTAAGAACCCTGCTAGACAGTGTCAATTTGAAAACGTTCTTATGGGAGGAGAATGTAGTCTGCTACCAGGTGCTTGAGTTCAAAGGGGAGTCTGTGATGGCTGCAAGGCTTTTTATTTTCTTATAACTGCGCTGAACTCTTGAAATCTGCAATCACAGCTTTTACTTTTTTCACAATAGTTCCCTTTTTATGAATTTCAGTAAAATTTACTGTTTTGGATGCATTAAGATTGTTTACTTTGTTTTAAAGCTCGCTTGGAATTCTTTTCATAATTTCAGAAATGCAGCATTATTAGTCCTGTTTTTCTAATATCATGCAATAATTCAATACCTTAGTGTGGGTATATTTAGATTAATACAGAAATCTGTAGATAACCAGTTGGTTTGAAACAAGTATTTTTTCAGCTTGCATAGATGTAGAGCTGTGTGTCCATGCTGTGAAATGTCAAATCATAAATCCACTGTAGAAAATACTTTAGAATGCCTAGTGTTTTTTTTCCTACAATTTAGAAAATGAGATCAGTCCTGAAGTAAAAATATTCCTGGTAAATAACAGGATAAATTGAAATGTGTCTTAATCTTACGTAAGAGTATTCATGTATTGGAATGACAGTGGTTTTAAATTAAGTCAGTACAGTGTGATTTCATATATTCAATTGCTGTCATTTGTGTGTATTGAACTCACTTTCCCCCAAGGTACTTTGAGATAATATTTCAATTTGTTTTTTCTACATCAATTTTTCCATATTTAGGAGTATCTTTGAATATTTTTCAATTAATGAAATCAATTAATGGATTCCAGCCAAATGTTATTATCTTTGTTCAGTTCCTCCCCCTCCGTGTGTCTCCCATCACATGTGTGCAAAGGAATTGCTTAGCTTCATATAGTAGAATGGATTTTTATTATAGCTGAGGTATTTTAACTTAGATGTGCAGTAGGAAAGTTATTCTTCAGTGGTAAATGATTCTGTGAATGGTGCTTTTTAACTGGCACCCTGATGAGTTACCACTCTCAACACAGAATCTGTAGCTCTCCTAAGTGTGTCAGCTAACCAAATGATGGGGAGGCTGACTTAAATCAGTCTCATCTAGTTTTTCATGAGTTGAGAGTACACTTTAGAGTGGCGGTCATACAAAAGTTAAGCATTTGACAGCTCACTAGTTGTGTTAGAAGTAGGTTTTAAAAGAGAATGAATGGTTTTATTAGGAGACTAATGGTTGGCAGAGTAAAGAACTGTTATACTGGACTGAAAAGGAAAATGACAGTGGGAGAGGAAAGTAACTTTCAGTATTGTATTTTCAGGCTCAATTAATATACAGTCTAAAAACCACAGATCTATAAATAATTTCCAAGATTGTGATAAAAATTACTTTTTTTTTTTTTAATTAAAATAAGCAAGGTTAAACACCGTGAAAGGCTTGAGCCCACCTTCCCCTCTGAAGTGCAGAAATTTTTATGAACTAACAAATGCAAAAAGTTGTGAGCAGTTTTTCTGTGATAAAGGTTAATGATGCTCATGTTTCGAGTGGGAAGAGATGATGGGTATGAAAGGAGCCTTCCTTTCTCCATCTTGGAAATCTGCAGCATAAGAATGTATTTGAGACTTAAGCTTTTCTTTTTAGGAGTTTTCTGGAGGTTTTTTCATTAAATTCTCCATGTACAAGAAATCAGTGCTTCTGTCTTGTTAATTTAAGAAAGTTAAGATTCATGTAAAATGCTCAAAGTACTGGATTTGCTGTAGAGGAGGTGCTTTGGTGGCATGGACTGGGAGGAGGCCTCTCATTTTGACAAGTTGCTGTTACCAGATTAATCCTGCTTTTGAGCTAGGCTGAGGAACATCCTTCTTGTCTTCACAGGGAATGCCCCACTAACCAGCTTCTTTGTTCCTTTGGTCTCCAACAGGTGACTCAATTTAAGAATGTGTATTAGCTTGTTCCCTGTCACTGTCTACATGGAAAGAGAAATTTTCATTTATGTTGGTTCAAGAATTGTATTTCCTG
>VZTT01057544.1:1585-31819 GCA_013400855.1 Buphagus erythrorhynchus
TACAAGGACTTAAGGTGAATTTACTGCAGTCAGTCAGTCTGATCAGCCCACCCATAGATGAAATAAGAAGAGACACGTGGAGCTTCTCTCCATAATTCCAATTATTGGTACAAACTGGACAGAGCCCATTCTGGCTGAGCGTTCTCTAATCACAGTAAGTGCTCAGAACCTCAGAAAAGGAGCAGACTGCAGCTAAGCAAAAAAATCCAAGCCAAACATGGCCCAGAAAGAATATCACACAGATGCCAAGCCCGTGCAGCTGAGAAAGGCCCATCAGGGGAAGGAGCAAGTCCCACCGTGTCCCATGTCTCAGGCTGCTGCCTTGTCCTTCAGCCTCCTGTAGCAAATATTTGTGTTCCTACTCATTCCCCATCAAATACAAACTTCAGCTCTAGATCTGCTCTGAGACAAAGCCTCCTAGGATGTTAACAGCCACCTAAGAGATTGCCAGGATCTCCCACAATAGCAACCCCAAAGTGATGCAGTCATTTAGGTTAAATAAACAGAAAAAAAATAATGATTCTGGACCAGAAGGCAAACAAAGACTACAATGTTTCTGGTAACAAGTGAAATTATCCCATGAAAGTCTCCCCAACGTGCTTAGCAATGTCTTTCAAAGGTCTTTGCAATTNGACTAGCAACTTCTCATATATGATATATATTACATATCTAAATCATAAATATTACATTTATTTATGACAGCAAACAGAAGAACCTATTATTTGCACATAAATGGATTCTGGAAAAAAAAGGAAGAAAAAAGGCTGTACAACATTTTCTCAGAGATGGCTTAAAGAACAAGAACTTAAAGAACTTGTACTTTGTGATTTAATTTTAGCATTTATGCAGTTACAAATAACCTGAGGCACTAAAAATTGCCATGGTAAGGTATCAAAAAGGCTGAGTCAGGACCAACTGCTGCCATTAAAGACCCTGAAAAGTAATCAGAACAGAATCATCTGTCCACTGGATGTTGTTTTGGTGCTAGGTCATTTAACAAGGTGCAGGGCACCCAACAAAATCATCGACTCTGCCAAGGTAAAGTTGAGGGTTTGGCTTAAATTAACAAAGCATGCCAGCAGATATATAAACTTAACTAAACACAAAAGTCTCAGTTGAGCTAGAATTTTAAAAGAGCTCAAGTAGAGTAGTTTTCATTTTATATAAAAAAGGGAGGAAAGAGTAGTGATTTTGTCATGGTGGGAGTCTCTGAGCCCCTCCTTCACAAGGGCAGCAAAGAACCTGCTGGCATCCGCCAGGAGACCACCCACAGCACCTACAGTATATTGGAAATGTCAAGAGTGAGCTGCATGTGAAAATAAAGAATATATGCCCTATTTCCTATGGAACACCTCAATATGGCATGCATAATGTCTTAAAATTTTCCACTGAAATATTGGCTGTTAACCCTGGTCCAATCTGGATTGTCACTCAAATGTCAGGACAGAAAGAGAAAATGCTGGGCTGGGGTTTTTTGCCTTGCTTTAGACTTACCAATAATTTTACTGTCAGTCACCCCCTTTTTCTTGCCACTAATAGTATTCCCTAAAAATCTGAGAGGTGGCATGAGCAATTCTGAGAGCAGCACTCAGCCACCCCAGGGTGGGCAAGCAGCTGAGGTCATTACACTTGTGTGACCTTGTGGCTGCTGGTCCCCAGGTCGGAGTTGCTGGACCCCCACTTCCAACACAGAAACTCACTTCTGGAATTGTAAATTAAGGTACTATGTGCCACACTGCTATCACAATGGTATAAGGAAGGATTCTTCTCTTTAAAACAAAACAAAGAGCTAACAAACAAGGGCACATGCAGCTGCACAAATGTAGCCAGACAGTGCAATTCTTGGGCAGTCAGAATATTGCTACTGAATCGTTTTCCTGAGAAAAATCTTCAGAGAGGCAGTGGTGAGATGCTTTTATCACATATACACACATATTAATGTAGGTTATGCAGAAAACTCCACAAGGTGAAGCTGCAAGGCACAAATACGACATTTTATTATAGAAAGTCCTGGTTTACATTATTTTGCAGTACAGAAAAACTCAAACTACAAACCATGAAAATGAGACAGACAGATCATCTGTGTTCATTTGCTGCCCTGACTCAAACCTCTAGATTTTAACACAGAAATGCAAAGCACAACTTTCCAACATTCCCCGGTAAGCAGCTGCTTTATGAACAACTGGAAGAAAACCTTTATGCTTGGTCACACCACCAGCAGGAGACAACTGGCTTTTCTCATGTAATACAGGGAATTGCAGCCAGTACTTCATTAAAACACAAGACACTTTGGCAGACATGGATGCTGAACATTGCTTACTGTTCACATCTGTGGGTAAATGACAGCAGGCTGAAACTGTTGCCTTCCACTAAAGAGCAAGTACATGATCCAGTGCAGTTAATCAATAAGATAATGGAATGAATCAATAGCAAAGATTTTTAGGAGGTCTTAATTAAACAAACACTTGCAGATACAAATGATGTCTTCAATCTATTGATGGTGCCAGGGTGAGGGGTTAAACACGAACAAAACCATCAACTTTATTTTACCAGCATCTATTTCTCTAAACTACCACATAGCATTTTGGCCTCTGCATTGGCCCATCACTGCATCCCTATTCATTTTTACCACCACGTTACACAGGCAAATTAGCACATAATAAAGAAAAAGAAACAAAGTGAAAAACCCCCTGAACAATTCAAGATGTGATGACAAAGTAGATAATTCACTGCTCTTTCTTCTCTTTGAAAGGTGTGACTACCTAGCCAGAAGTCCTAATAAAGCCACTTTCCAGCTGCAAGGTGTACAATTAGAATAATTAAAGAATACCTAAATTGATAGACCCATTAATGCAGGAGATCTCCATGGGCCTCCTGCACAAACATGATAAGTCGATATTTTTGATTCTCCCAATGGTTCTGTGCCAGGCACTGTTTTAAAGAGACATCAATCTATGATGTCAGCATTTATCTAATGAACCTTCAAAAATCAATGTCAAGATGGCCCACTACATGTCTGCACCCTATTGGTCCATTCCCCAAGGGACAATAGGTAAAACAAAAACATTGTGTTGCATTCTGCTGTAAAAGGGAGATTCTTTTTAAAACTGTGCTGTATTTTGGGGGGAATTCTTTTTAACAGATGTCTTGGACGAAAACAAGCACAAATAATGCAAACATTGTATTTGAGAACCATTTACTGATAATGAAGGATACGTGTCCCTACTAGAAAGGAAGAGAAAACTAAGCAGAGAGGGGGAAAGAGAGACCAAGAGAAAGACAGGGAGACAGAACCACCAGAATCCTGGGGTGCACTGTTGGCTTCCAACCAGCAGGTCAAGGGTGTGTGCTGCACATTTGTAACACAGCTCAATTTCTTCCCCACCTCAGTCACTGAAGGGGTGTGTGCTCAGGCTCATACCGCACTTCTCTGAGCTTGGTTTCTATTGAAGAGAGGTTGCCATAGACTGAAGAGGTTTTTCAGGGAAGCAGCAGGCTGCTGTGGGCAGTGGCAGGCAGGCTTGTGGAGCAGTGAAGCAAGGCAGAGCAAGTGTGGACAGGGAAGGCAAGCAGGGACAAAGCAGGGTGGACTGCAGGAAGATGGGACACAGGCAGGGTGAGGACAGGAGCAAAAAGGGGATGAACAGGTGGACAAGTGAACCAAAAACTGGATGGAGCCAGTTACGACTCAATTGCTTTTTACATGCTAAGGCTCCTCCCACAGTCCTATCCCTTGAGGATGACCACTGGCTAGTCAGGGGAATTGTCCCCTAGCAGCAGGAGTTCCCCCAGCTCTCAGGAGAGTCACCTGCAGCCCAGTGGTGGCACTTTTCTCTCCCTGACTGGATGTCAGGCAAAATCTCCACAGAGACAGAGCTTCCCTCCATTTTCTAAAGGGGTCCTGCTTAGAGACTCTAATTTCAGTGGTCTCCACCTCGACCACATGTGCTAGCTGACCTCTACACATGCCACTTGTTAGGGCTCTCAGCACATGGTGTACAGCTCCTCCAGCAATTTCCCACCTGCTGTCACAAAATGGATTCTTAACCCACAGTCTGAGAAATAAAATCGGACAGTTTTGAGGCATAAATACAAATTAAATTGGTTCCTCACATAGTGTAAGAGCAGTGAAAACTGCCTGTGACCACCCCACCTGGTCTTGACAATGGTAATGGCAGGAGGGAAACCTGACCTGGCTGTAGACAACAAGAATAGGTTTCCAAAGACAATAGGTATTCCAATCCCTGCTATATAATATATATAAAAACAATAGGTATTTAAAGAGAAAAGGAAATTATGTCACTTAAGGTCCTCTAAAATTGCCTTTGTCATGCTTGCAGTACAATGACAACCAGGTGATCATTTTTAAATTACTATAATCAGGATTCTTAAGGATAACAAGATTGCCTTAGCTATTAATATAATTCCTATCCTTGCTGCCAGTAGTACATTCCCTGGCAGAATTCTTGTTTGCACCTGCATAGCTATTAGCCAAGAGAGCCATTTAGCTCTGCTGAAGCAGTTCTTTTAGCCATTTTCTTGTTAGTGTTTAGACTCAGCTTATCCTCACTATTCTGTCCACAAAATTTCCTGAAACTGATATTTTGACACTATATCAGACAGAAAGTGGAGGTCTAAGTTAGCTTCTCCCTCCCTCCTGTTTGAATAATAAACTGGTCTCTCTAGTTGCTCCGAGGTAGGGCTGCCTCCAGCTTGTAACTGGAGGTGACAGGTACTCTCTAGCAGATGGGCTGTCTTGTAATCTTTTTCTTTATTCACAGCAACTCTGTCTCTTCCTTCTGTTCAGAGTATTTACTCTTGTTGGTAGCATGTAAACAGTTAGCTATGCCTTAGACAGTTCAAAGATGTGCTATGTGGGTGAATTAGTTGTTGCAGGATGCCTGTCTGCCTTCACACACACACTTCTTTCAAACACTGCCATTTTCAGATTTCTGCCCAATTAACTGATGATGACGGAGCCCAGTCCTGAGATCCTTGCCCAGATGAAGCCTCTCCTGAATTCAGGAAAAGCTCTCAGGAAGCAGAAAGCTGAGAATCACTCTGAAGATGCCACAGTTTCTCCACACTAAAATGCTGCATTCCAAGTATTTAGCACATTTGCAAAACATTTACATTCTTATCTAAATGCAAAGCATGCAATTTAATTCCTTTCATAATATTTGTGTTTCTCAGTGAGTTTGAATGAATTCAGGTTTTTTTTTACATATAAAAATTACACAGAATTTTTTCTTAAATACATATATTCTGAACAACTAGGGCAGCACTGACAAATGGGACAGCTTCTGCAAACTACTGATGTCTCATGACATGTTCACTAATATTTCATAATGGCTTTTTTCCTTGCCTGTCTGCTGTAAAAGAGCTGCTGATTTGTCTTTACTCACAGATAACACAGTGGGGCCAAGTTTTCTATTTGGTGCAATCACATGATGACTGCACTTGATTGCTGATATCTTGGCAAATGGGTTTTGTTGGTATTTTAATACCAACAATATTCAATTCATCTTTTGGGAAAAATAATTCCTCATATAATGAAGTTTCCCTCCACATGCAAAGTAACTCACTCTTAAATGTCTTTGTGAACCTATGCCTGAGCAATGACATAATTGTACAAAAACAGATCAGCATTGACAGTACATCATCCCTAGTATTACGCCAGTATACTCATTAATAGCTCAGAATTCTTTAGGAAGCAGTAAGATACTCCTTCACAATCTATCAAGAACTGACTGGTCTCCATCTTTCTTGAGAGATCTTTGAAAAGCAAATCAAGACTTAAAACATTATGGTGTTGCAATTTTAATACGTGTGATTTACATTCTTGTTGAAAAGGTTAAACTAAAGCTATAGCCAGACTCAGCATGTGTGACATGGTCTCTGGAAGCATGTTATAAATGCAATCTAAAATCAATAGCAAGAAACAATTACAGCATCTGAATACCATTTGGGTGAAATAAGCTGAGGGTGGTGAAGCAACCAGCAAATGTGTGTCAATACCTGCAACAAAGTATTCCACAGCGTTTGCACAAAGAGGGGTTGAGTAAATATCAATAAAGCAACTCCTACTACAAACAGTAAAAATGATAAAATCAATATTATAAAATAAAAAAGTTAGCACACAGATGAACACTGTGATATAGTCAGTGCTTTGCTAGGAGTGTTGCTAAGTTCCTGCATCTCAGTAAAGGAACAGACAATGACTGCATTTGTCCAGTGCTCTGATTAATCAAGAAATCAAAGTATACGACAAATGGTATGCAAACATTAGACCACAGGCATTCATATGAAAATGTATTTATGTCCTACAGCAGGAGCAGTCACATATCTACTGCACCTGCTAGTCCTGTGCACTGTCAAGAATCCATCTAACTAGCCCACAACATGCCAGCTCTGTCTGCTTAATGGGAAGACTCTCAAGGACTTCACATTTGTCCATAGAAAAGGCTTGAGTAAGAAAAAATAACCCATTATTGCAAAATATTTATATTAAAGCATCAAATCCCAGTAAATTCTTTAAAGATCCAGCAAATAAAAGGGTAAAACTGCGAGTGACAGCCCATCTGCAAGATGCTGTCTGTAGCTCTGACCTGCATTTAAAACAGGGCTGCTTAGCCTTTAGAGCACCTAAAGTTGGCTCTGTTGTTTGCATTTCATAGAAACTACTTTTGAAAGTAAACAAGAACCTTTAGTGAATTATTTAGCATACAAATAAACCAGCAAAGAAGCCTAAGTAGGCCAATATGAACTAACTCAATTGAAATATTCATCTGTAAATAACTTTTCAATCTGCTGCTTTCACGTACAAATACTACATGGAACATTAGACACAACTAGCTTCTAGGGATATTTAGGCTCACTGGAGAGCAATTTTTATGTCTACTGGCATCTGTGGGTAGTGATATGGACTGACTGTTAATACAACCAACATAAAATTTATGTGAACACTCACTGCAATAGCAACACACTGTCAGACAGCTGGTGGTTGATGCGTAGCACATGCGGATTTTATATGCACTGTGTAAACTAACCTTTGCAAAAAAGATTTAGCAGGTTTATTAGTTTAGGAAATCGCTATAATTAAGGATAATTCATAATGGCCGCTTATCCATTCTATAGCAATAGCTGCTTTAATTTAGACTCTGTTTCTTTGAGCCATAAATAAGTGTGCTGATATCTTCTGCACAGATGTGGCATTCAACCTGTTCAAGTTGGTTGAGTTCTGCTTGTGTTTTAGTGCATAAAAATAGTACATAAGCCCATAAAAGGCACTTTGCTTGACATAAATTAGCAAAAAATGCAGCTTGAAAGTTCTGAAACTCTACTAGTAGCTCCTTTTAGGGAAGAGAGGGCAAAACTTGGAAATTTTCCACGAAAAAAGAGCGAACTACATGGTCAGAGATCTGACCTGAGATAGAATACCAGATTTGCATAATTAATCATTGGAAAAAGAGATATGTCTGCGACCTACGTGCATTATTTACAATCTATTCAGTTTGTAATGGAGGGTTTGACCTCTGTGAGCCCTTCTCATAACACTGTGACCTTCCTGCTTCTGTGCACAACTCCAGCCTTCTCTGCAGCAGAACACGTGTGGTGTTTCCCAACTTCAATTCCCACTAAAATTCCTGCAAACCAATTCTTTGTGTCCACATTGCTTATTTAGTGGACAGCACCTTTCCTGAATTGTCAGCCATCCCATGCCCTTCCTTGGAAGTGCCATGGGTCTCTCTGACCAAACCTCCACAAATCCAGCTTTCCTTCCATTCCCTGCCTTTGGACACGGGCATTCTGGGTAGAAACATTTCACAGTTAAATCCTTTACTGATCAGGAACTATTGTAAGGACTATAGTAACCACAAAGGCCTATAGTAGCCAACATATCAAATTTGCTGATTTAAAAAAAAAAAAGAAAAAAAAATCTGCTACACTTGTGACTTGCAACCCCATTGGTATCTTCTTTAGACAATGACTACAGACACACCCAAACAAAAAATTATGATTTGAGGTGAGTTTCAGAAAATGCTTAAGATTGTTGATGAAGCCTGAAGTATCAAATGATCAGCAAGTTTAGAAACAAATACAATCCAGATTCTCCTGATTCCAATTTATGCTTCTTCCTTTCTGGAAGTACCCTAGATTAGCATGGACAGTAAAGAATTTGGATACTGAGATTTGCAGTAGATGACTAAGCACAATGGCTCAAGGTATTTCCTTATGTATAAAAGGCAAAAGAGTGGAGTGTTATGGAAAACTATCTAGCCTTGTTAAGTCTCCTGCCACAAAATTACTAACACACTGCCTTTC
Source organism: Buphagus erythrorhynchus (assembly GCA_013400855.1). NCBI lineage: Eukaryota > Metazoa > Chordata > Aves > Passeriformes > Sturnidae > Buphagus > Buphagus erythrorhynchus. The sequence goes on from VZTT01057544.1 coordinate 9,911, forward strand.
CAGGGAGGGTGCAACCTACATTTTTTTTCCATTCAGATTTTATAGTAACCTTGAAATTGACATTAAATGACATAAATTCACACAGTGTCATGGCAGTCAATGGAGCACAGTAAACATGTCCTACTTGGGATCAAGTCAGTCAAAGATGAGATACTTTTCCCAGATTGTACTGTTTTCCCATCAGCTCAACTTACACTGTGTCTGAAGAATGTGTACCACCAAAGCACTGGAGATATGAGTTTAGTATGGATCTTTGCTAAAAAGAAGATATACCTTTTTTTTAAATAAGAAAATTTAAAAGTGTAAGTAATCTGCTTGCAATCATCAAGAAAATACAGAATAATCAGTTAACAAAGGGAGATGCAGCAATCACCACACATACTGAATTTCAGGTTATCTAAGCCTATAATTTTCAATCTCTTGATGACAAATGACCACAGCATTCTACTAATTTCCAGTCCAGTCTGAAGAGGTATTCATTGCGAGATTCAGACTTCAGGAATAAAAAGATCTTAGCTAAGCAATATATTTCCAATTCATTGAATTATTACATTCATTTCTTTCATGAGTGTACAGAATACAGTATAAAAAAAGTCTTCCAATGCCCTCTACAAATCCATGAGGTAGTAAAGCACAACTACTGCTTTAACACCATTCAAAACATAAACACTGCAGTAATTATGTACCTTCTGGTAGAGGCACTACAAAAAGGGAAGTAAAACATGAAACAAACTTTTTTTAAGGAATTCCTAGCCAGTGACAGGAAACAACTGTATTTTCCTTACCCAAATCAGAGCAAAGATTAGAATGGAAATGGAGACATGAGCTCCAAAGTTAGTTTTGCTGTCAATGCAGGACACCTTTTGGCAGTATCCTCTTGCTCTCTGGGCTCTGACTAATGTGTTTTGAATGAGATAAAAGCTCCTGCATTAGCATTCAGTTCAACCAACAAGAGCAATTGACTATAGAATGGAATTGCTTTGCCAATGGCATATTGCACATAAGCTGAGTGAAACTGCAAATCTCCGTGCCAGAGGAAATTTTGAAATTTCCATTGCTTTTTTTTTGATTGCATTTATTTTATCAAATAATGGCCAAATAATTCCAAATTGCAAAACCCAATCTGATTTGTAGAACTGAGCTGAATCACTTGGATTTTAGTCAGCAGAACACTGGGCTGCTTTCTTTGTGGTGATGTTCAGCTTGATGGGACTTGTGGCAGGTGAGCCTGACGTTCATGTTCTCACGTGATCCCTTGTGGGATGAGCTGACATCTCCCATAATTTATTCAGCAGCCATTTAACTCTTACAGGCCATTACACAGCTTTATCCTATAAAGTCCAAAATACATCAAAGATATAGTATTTTTGCCAAGAGGCTGAACAAATGGAACTAAATGGGAGTTTGAGCTACCCTTCCAGAAGGCGATTTCAATTGCCACAAAATTAATTTTTTTTTTAAATAATCAAAAACCTGAACTTTTGAACAAACTCAAAAATTAAACAGATTTTGTTTTAATTAAACAGAAAACTTTATAATGGGAAGCTTTAGCTTTGTAAAAATTGCACTTTTTGGTGAAAAAGTATTTGACCTTAATTTTGATTAGCTCAAATGACTGTGACTCAGCAAAAATATGGTAAAATGGGAACTTAGATACTGCTGTGCTAATTCTTACCACAAAAATTTCAGAGTATTTGCTGCATCTTTATTAAATAATTCCTATACTTGAATAAGACATGAATCTTGATTTCTTTAAAAAGGCTTTACTGTTCAACATTGCAATGGAAATATAAACCCTACCTGCTCAAAAATAGAAGCTGAAAACACATTAGAAATGGTCTTAAAGAAGCTGAAAATCTATATCTGGGGTTTGGGCCACGCCTGAACAGGGAGGATGACACCATCTCAGCAACAGTTGTGAGATAAACTAACGTCTGTTTAACCTGAATTTATAAATTCCTTTTTCTCCTCAGACATTTCTTACAGTAAAACTGTTCACTAGGTACTCCAAATTGCTGTAACAAATAGAAAAAATCAGAAAAAAGTCTTACACTAGGTTAAAGTGGCTACACATGATTCTTAACAAAGGCAACACTTGTTATAACCTTGGACAAGAAGGAAACGTGTAAAGAAAAAGAACCACTTGTCCAGGCTGGTAGTGCACAAGAGAAGACCTGCAAGCCATGGAAGACTTGTCTGAAAAAGTACTCTACCACAAGAGGTGGGCAAAAGGAAAGAAAAGAACAAAACAGAAAAGGATAAAACAGTGCAGGAATGCAAATGATAACATCCAGCAGGGTACAGGTATTTTGACTTAAGCCTAAAAAGCATTCTGTGACAAGGAACTCGAGATGGGGCAGGGGGCAAGGGAGGTTTTGCCATTTTGGTTTATTAGGTTTATTTTATTTGCGCTTCAAATTAAATATAGCAATGGAGAAGCCAGCTAGGTATTTGCTAAATAGTTTGAAAAGTGCTGATAATGATGGCCAGTGTATCGTACTGCACAAAAGCTCATTATGTGACTTGTCATCAGTGGGACTGATTCTGAGCTAATCCAAACTCTTACTCTTCAGGGTCTCCAGAGGAGGACATCACAAGAGATCAAAATGCTCATGTCAGAGCAGCTCAAGGAAAGGGTGACTGGAGGAAAATGAGCACAGATCATGTGGGGAGGAGGCCAAACACACCACGCTCCACCTTGCACAAACCACCCAGGCAGTCTGTGCCCAACACCATTGCAAAGAGGGGAAGAATAAAAAAGAATCTGGCAATGCATGAACTAAATAGTTCAGTGGGAGATGTGCATGTGAGGTGTGGAAGTGCTCAGCAGGGAGGCTGGGGCTGGCACTGGGGGCTGAGCATCAGAGCCATCACACCCTGCTGAGCACAGCACCAAAGGGAGCAGCACCAGCCCCGAGCTCTGCACACCCTGCCCAAAGCTGCCAGCATGCAAGGGAACTCAGGACACAACAAGGAACTTGCAGATCAGAACAAAAAAAAGAAAACACATGGGAAAAAAAATAATCCTGAGCACGTGGGATGTAAGGAAATGTATGCTTGACAGGTTTTTTTTAGTCCCTCCTCCAGAGATCAAAATTACTTCAGAGACTGCCTACAAAGGTAAGTTCCTTAAAAGTGGAAGCCAGTGGCCAGACTGAGAAGGAAAGGAGAAAAAGCAGAGATTATAAAGTAAAAAAAAATAGAAACTCAAGTACATCATCTGTCTTTGGTTGTAACTCACTTCTTTCCTGAGAAATAAACTTCAAATTATCAAACATGAATAATGAAACAGAAGTCACAAAAGAGTGACTGAATTCAGAAGTGGTCTTCAAGGTTAGCTTACATGCCCTTGTCTTAAACAAACAAACCAAAAAAGCAATAAAATTACCATTAGCTTTCTATAAAATATTTTTTAAACTGCAAATAACATTTTTTTTTTACAAAAAGAAATGCATTTGCAGTAGGTGTTAACACAGTTTTGAATGTAACAAACAGCAAAGAGTTTGGCACTGATTTTTAGCACTTATGGTTGACTGCAAAAAGCTAAAGTACAATATTTCTAAAAGCAGAATGTATTTCTTAAGTCACAGGTTTCTTCATTGGATTTGCAGATGGGGACCTCTATTGGTATAAAATAATTACTAAAAAAATGACACCTGGAAACAGACCCATTGGCTCCCACAAAAATCCCACTGGCCAAAATTTCATTTTCATTACACCAATGTCAACATATACCCACTTCAATTAAAATTGCAGGAATTAGCCCCATCAAATGCAATTAATATAAGAATTTGGTCCAATTGTGAAAGACATCAAGTATTCTTAAGAAAAAAAAAGCTGCAAAGAAGAACTAATATACTTTGAAGTTAACCTTCTCACACTTATGCCTGGGGGCCCTTCTGTGCATGTGCCTTGTGTGTATTTTTACTACAAGCTCCACGTAACCACGCAGCGTTCTGGCTCTGCACTGACACATCTCTGTGCTGGGCAGGATTTTCAATCCTTCATGACTATCTGTGTGTCACTGCAGGTGAGTGGTAGCACTCAGGCTGATCCCCAGCCACTTTCACAGTTACTTATCTGTCTTTATGGATTCTTCCTGTGTGTCAAGTTGGTGCATAACAGCATTACTGTCAGGGTGACAAAACTGTCCCCAGAGTGTCACAAATGACTCCCTGGCCTTATGGCTGCAAGCAGGTAGTAACACATCGACACTGCCTTCCTCAGCTCATCTTTCTCCAGCCCTGCACACACATTCCCCTCCACGGATGGAAACCTCAGCTAAGAATTAAGACAGTTCTAATTTTGGTACTTTAAAATTACCACCAAAAAAAAAAAACAAAAAAAAAACAAAAAAAGCAAACAAAAAAAAAAAAAAAAAAAAAAAAAAAAAAAAAAAAAAAAAAAAAAAACAAAAAAAAAAACAAGAGCAGAGTTTGCTTTCAGGGTGAAATATTTTCCTCTGAAAATCTGTTCATTTGCCTTATTACATAATAGATTTTTGGGGGAAGAATACGCTGCAGAATTCCAGCTGTCTAAATATAGAAACCATGATTACAAATTCAAAATAGTGGCTAAAAATCTGCTCACACTGATTTTTGCTGAATTCTATATGCCATCCATGCTCTTAATTTTTTAATGTGTTTTTCTATTAATGAAAGCCTGGGATTTTTTTCCTATAATTCTGTTGCATTTTTTACTTAATTGTATTCCGCACGCAGTAATACCTTTTTTAAAATAACGTGTTCTCCAGTTCAACATTGGGTATTTATCTGTGATAAATTTAAAATCTGTGATAAATTAAAAATCTCATTTGACAAGTGCTGGTTTAAAACCTTTTTTTCCCACCTCATAATGTAAAATCATTCCAAGGAGAAAAAAAAATCCATCAAGTTAAAACAATTCATATATTATTGAAGAAGGCTGAGAATCTTGATAAATACAGAGGAAAAAAAAAAGCTGCAGCAGCAAAGCTTGTTCAATAATCTAAAAACTACTTCATGATCACATAGTACTATCTAAAATTTCAGTGATTCTTACATAAACCATGGTTTCTGCAAATAAATTCTGCTTTAAGTTCACTGTATTTCAATTCTTCAAAACACCCACAAGGTGTTTTCACACACTGACAGTGGACAGGACTCCATGAAGGAGAGTCCCTGTGTTTTTGTCCCTTCATCACCTTGCTCATCTCTCTGTGCCTCAGTTTCCCCAGCTGTGAACTGAAGATTCTCACACCAAATTTTCCTATCAAAATGCCAAAAAAAACCACCCTGCAGAGTAGTTAAACTAGTCAACATTAAAAGTATACTGAGATAAAACAAAAGCCTTTTTTTTTGAAAGATCAACATTTAGAGAAGGACCCAGGGTGTGTGTGTGTGAGAAAGGCATGGTCAGGCACTGCTGCCTGCAGAAATGTAGCTGGACCAAGGGCACCTGGCCCTGGCTGACACTGCCACAGCTGGGGACAGGAGGGCTCCTGCAAACACGTGTTTGGCTGTCCCTGCACAGCCTCCCACCCCTCTGACCATTCGTCCTTCACCTGACAAACACTTATTGTCTGAGTTCTCAGATGGGTTCAATATGATTTCTGACACTGGAAAAACAAAGCCAAAAGCAATTTAGAAATACCTGCCCATGAAGTCAAAAGGCAAAATATCTAAAGCTTCTCCTGGAATCTCTGACCTCGGAGGCTGACATGGTTTGATGGGAAATTTAATGTAATAGTCTGAGAAAGCCAAAAGGCCTATTGTCAGCAATGAAGTCTGAAAGTTAGCAGAATTAATATAACTGTACAATGGAAGTGCCCTCGAGGGACAAGGCTGCAGAACCAGGGCAGAGGGAAAAATGACTTTTGAAGTCATTTCACTATGACATTCTGTCATCACCGCTAAACGGAAATAAAAAATCATCTGAATCACCACATGCTTCAGTGTGTGTCCCTTCCTTATCTAATATAAAGTAATAACACTGACGTCCTGTGCCCCACCTAAGCTGGGAAGGGGCTCTGCAGGGACTTCAGGAGCTCCATTTTGAATTGCTAAATGCAATAAGAATAAATGCAAGTGGGAGTCTGTTTAGCAGAGAATGATGTCTGGTCTGTAGCCCATCAAAGCCCAATAAATCTCAATGCTTCAACAAGAGATGAAAATGGTTATCTCATCATTTCAGTGCCAGGGTGAAATTTTCTCTGAGCCAGAGTATTTTTACAGATGATTTATGTCTGGGAAGGGTAGTTGTTTAACAAAATGGCAGATAATGATAAATAGAAAGCAAATAGAAACAGCAGCAAGGGAGTGGTTCTTAGTTGCAGCAGTGGAATAAACAATATACTTACATAAAGTATATGTCACATATAAGTGCCATTATTCTAAATCCTATGAGTTATATGTTACTTGGAACATCACATAAAAGAGCTGGTAATATGATTTACAGGATAGGAAATTTAACATGTATGCAAGGCAAATAAGTATCAAAATTCTTCTTTCTGTTACATTTCTGTTAATCCCACTTCACTGAAATTACTCTGGATTTACAATTGTATAATAAACAAGAAGTGTCTATGTGCTCACTGGGTTTAATACATTATTATATTAAAAGGAGAAGGATCAGAAGATGGGCTAATTTTGATGTTGTTACAAATTTGTTTTTAACCACAATACTTATATTGTCTATGGGCTAAAATACAAATACTTTTACAGAAAAAGGAACAGCTGATACATATGCTATCTGGACACGTTTTTAATAAAGTCACCTGAAAACAAAACTTTTTTTTCCCTTAAGATCTGGGTTTGGATGACATGATAAAACAAACATTCATGGAGCTAATGATGAGAAGAAAATGCAGCACAAAGCAAACTGCCTGTTTGAGTTTTTTGAATTAGAGATACTGCAAACAATGTCAAATTGGAGATGGAGATTTGAGGTCAGGGTGCTCGGTTTCAGTTTCTTTTTCTTTTTCTGCATTTTTCCTGTGGCTGTACACAAAGGAAAAAAAAAAAAATCTAATTACAGTTTTAAATGCCCAAAATGCCATGTCCACCAAAAGCCCGATGCTCATTAGTACTAGTAATTAACTTTACAACTGTCAACACAAACACCACACAGGCTGACAGATAGATAGTAGCTCTGAGGGTGCTAATAAATCCGGAAATAACAACTTGACACGCAGATGCACAAAAGGATGCAGGTGATAAAGAAATGTTGACATCAAATCTAATTATCTTCGAAACGGCCAAGTAGTGCACAATCCCCAGTAATGCACTGTTATTGCTGGTGATGAGCCCCTCTGGAACGGCTCTTAACCACAGCCTACCACGCAGCTTTTACAGCCCCTTGTCATATCTAGTGAGGACAATATCAAAAAGGAAATTATGAGTGTCATGACCCCTCCAAGTCAAAAATCTAGTGATGAATATAGGCTCAGCAAGGCATAGCAGATTACCCCCTTACGAGTTTTAAAGCCAGGATGATATATGACATTTTTATCAGGCACTTTCTCAGGAATGTCACCAAGAGGGAAAATAAAGGCCCTGAAAAGAGACGACTAGGTGAATTATGCAACTGTAATTGCCGATCATAACCTGATATGAGCTGAAATTGCTCTGTTTTCATATTGAGATAGCATAAAATAGTCGGGAAATGCAATGGCTTCTTAATGTGGCCTAGATGAGTCTAATATTCTGATCATTTTTCACTCAGCTGCTAGGTAAATAGTGCTTCTTTAACACAACCACCGTGGCCCAGGGCAATCTGGGGGCCCAATTTTACACTTGAATTGAGAAAATATGTGTAAACTACAATTTTTCATATTTTCTGCATACATAAGAAGATGAAACATCTTTATCATGTGTATTGTCTGGCTGAGCTTATACAAAATATTAGTTTATCTCTCCTACTTTGGTTTATTCCATAAGCAAAACACATAGATCTAAAGGACAGGCAATATTCTATATACAAAATAGGTCCATATTTTATGCAGCCTCATATGAAGAATTCTACCATTTTGTTTTTGAAAACCTGACAATTAGTAAGTGTAGATTTTGCAAAATAAATTAAAATATTCTAGAATGCTCACACTTTTCTGCAAATTGGTTTTTAAAAAAAAAGGAAAATAAAACACCACAGAAATATTTATCTGCACAACATGAGATACTAGTTTAAACAATAACCTCTAGGAGAAGAGGAAGGTGAAGGGCATTTCTTTATTACCATGCTATAAGATAATTTTATCATAAATCTGCTGCGTTAAGTGGTTCATAAGACAGATTTGCTTAAAAAACAAATCTGAGTTAAAATAAAAAACCCTCAAATCAACCACAAAACCCAATGAAACAAAAAGCATGCTACTACCCATTCTCAGATAATAATCAGCAATAATACCTGGGGCAGAAAGGTCATAAACCATACTTCCAAGACAGGAATAATTCATTGTACTACTATGTGTTTAAGAATTAGTTTGATAGAGTCACTATCTAGACTGTGAGATATTGTCTATCAATCTGACCTTCTAAAAATGAGCCCACAGACTCACACTTAGATCAAAACCTCTGCTTTTATGATAAGCAGTGTTTTTCTTATGATGAATTTTAGGACTTATAATTCAGGAGCCTAGGATTTAGGCTTATGATGAGTGCAGCACCATTTGCAAAATACAGAAGTGAAGCAATACAAACTCTTAAATAATTAGGTCTTTATAAATTTGTGGACATATTTTTCCTACAAAGGAACCAAAAAAAGCAACCTCATTTTGCTTGCTTGCTTAAGAGCCAATTCAGAAATAAACAAGTACAAAGGAAGTTAAAAGACTGAATTTTCTCTGTTTGCATTTATGTTATCTGTTCTCAGTTCCTATATATCCACCTTATCAAGGTGCTCCAACACTAATTGTAAAGCAGCACTGACTAGTAGCAATAACCAGCACTTGGAAAAATCCCAGGTGATGCTGGTGACTGCAGATAAGAGCCCCTTAACAAACTTGGGTATATCTGTATCAACTTACTTCCTACTCCCTTCTACATTTTGTGCTTCCTAAAGGCTGATATTCTGTACTAAATATCATAGCAAAGTGATACTTCACTGTACAGAGAGGCTTCAAGTACAGATGATTTCCAAAGGCTTGAGGGTGTAGGATATAAGGAACTGAAAATAACACTGAACCCTGTGATAGTTCAGTAATCACACAAGTCTTTGTAAAATATTTGACTGGAAACCAGAAGAGGATTGAAATATAGTTCCTAGCAATTAATACTGTGTGATCCTAAATGTAGAGTTGTTCAGATCTCAAAAGAATTTAAAATTGTAGACCCATCCATATTTATTACATTACCACTAACCATATTATGAACAGTCTTTATGTAATTAACATACCAGCAGGGAATTTAAGAGGTACTTGGCATTAATTTTCAATCCCTATTCTCCATGAATTTGGTACTCAATTGTAGTGATAAATAGAAGACACATGGTTATGATTACACATTTTCTCTAACAATTATGCACCACAGTAGAAAAGACCTCATAATGCAGCACAGGCTCACAGTTAGCAAGAAAACCCATTTACTGCTGGATTTTCATTCTCTTCCAGTAATTCAGAAATTCAAGTGACCACTTTCCATTTTTTTTCCTTTTTTTACAGGACCTGTTTAGAGAAGACTCTTCCCACAGTCACTGGCACTTGGCAGAAAAATAACTTCCAACCTTCCTGGTTGCCTGCTGAAGGCAGCCCCGTGTCAGGTGCATTTATCCCATCTCCCTGTCTCTGCATCCCCCTTCCGGAGAGCGGGCGCAGGGGCTGCAGCCACTGTTGCTAAGCAACTCAGCCACAGCACTGCATCACCACGTACAGATTGCTCCCATCATTTTCAGCCTCACAAATTTGGGAGCTGCTATAATAATAGGAAGTAGTATGGATAACAAAACCATTATCCATAGACCGGTAAGTTGGCAGATGGATCATAAGAGCTAAAAAAAAAAAAAACAAACAAAAAACTACTGTAACAAGAACACTGAAAAATTATTGGCAGTATTATTTTCAACCTTTTTTTTAAAATCAGTTCAGCCTCCACAAAGAAGTTTACATACTCACTATGTGTGAATGCAAAAGTACTTTTGAATTGTGATGATTTTTTGTGGGTCTTTCTGTGCAAGAGAACACCACAATACCGGTGCTGCAGAAAGCTAGCACAAGATCTATTAGTAATCAAATTTCAGCCCAGATTTTATGGTTAGTCTAACCGAGTTAATTTCTCTAATGTTAGCAATTCATGGAAGAGGTCTCTTGTGGCAGCACAAACCTGGGATCCACAGCAGCTGTCAGAAGAGACTCTGAGGAATTCCTTATTAGCCAGAATGCAACCAGGCAGAAAACTCATTACACAGTGCTAAATATACTTAATCACATCTATTAGAGAAAAATGAACTTGATAATTACAACAAATAACTAAAGAGCAAAAAGTGTTCACGTAAAAACCCACACCAGGATGTGTAAGAAAAGGGGCTGCATGCTGACTGTGTGTGGGAGAAAGCCTTGCTGGAAACTCTTCTGATCCTGATGGAAAACAATTACACCACAATGTACAAATGATTTAGGTTTCCCTTGAAAGTGAAGCATTTACATTAAACACCTTACATAAATGTAACATAATAAGTAAATTAATTGCTTAGATTTTAAAAATTAATTTGCAAAGCTCTTCTGAGAGCTGAGACAACATCTTCTCAAAATGCTTTTTTGGGGAAAGGAAGTCTGCTACAGACATTCACCACAATAAAGGTAATTTCACAATAGCTGGTACTTCACTGCAGTACATAATACAAGTGCTCAAAGTATTTCCTTGTTCTGTAGCCTTTATTTTGCTTCAATTGGGATTGGACTGTGGGGTGATCAGTGCACAATTTTGCCCATCAAGCTATCTGTATTTTAAAACTGACACTTTTGAACTAAAGGTATCAAATAATGACCTCACGATGTAATTACAGGCTGAAGTCAAACATAAGCATCACACACTCTTTGTAGATTCATCAAATACCATACACAGGCACTCCAAGCAGACCTGGATATACCACCTGCCAAATCCTCCCTTGCTCTGTCATCCAGAAGTGTCCAAAGCCTGTCTTAGTTTTATTTGCACTTTGCCTAGTCAGTGCACATGAAGTGTGGGCACTCTAAAATTGCAGCAAATGCAAATCCTGATGCACTGACCCTTGGAGAACACAACAGAGCAGAGACTGCAGCTTCATATCTTTAGAACAAGCCTAATACCCAGATTTCTGTCACTTCATACCAAATTCCTCTTACATCTTATGAAAAGCAGTTAACCTTTAAGCAGATCCATGAACTTGGAGTCTTTTTTGAGCCCAAACGTTATTTAAAATTCTTTCCCAACTATATATATCCTTAATTCAACATCATCGAAATAAAGAAATCAGGCATATTGAAATAATCAAATAAAATCTGAGAAGGGATACTCCAAGGTTTTCATGTAATTTTGACTTTATTGGAAGAGGACAGCTAAGTAATGCATGAAGCAAGCCATCTGGGTTTTCTTTTTCTATTCAGCCATAGAACATTTTCACCTTTATTTCTATGAAATACCATTAAAACATCAGATAGCATCTAGGAAAAATAAGACAAATTCTTCACAGTTGTATCCAAATAAAGAGAGAATGCAATGGCCACAGAAATTCCTTACCTAAAGGCTGTTAAAGACATACAAACCTCAACACTTTGCAAGCCAAAGTGAGGGACCCAGGTTAAGTGCCAAGTCAAAGGTCTACACTGCCAGCTTCCTCTCTTCACCTCATTCCTTTCCTCCAGCTGTCACGAAGAGAGGCAAGAAACTGCAGAATTCCATCTCCTAGGAGCATAACTTAAAATGGTGGAAATTAGGAAACAGAATTTGATTCATTGTGTGGCCTAACTGCAGTGAAAGATCCAATGTCTGCACGACAGTAAATTAAGAGCAGATGGACAAGACTTTGAACTGATAGAAGAAAAATTTTTTTACTGGTCCCTTGCACTTGTTTTCCTTTGTTTAGCTGACTCCTACCTTCTCTCGGTCATTTCTGCTGTCTCTGTATTATGTCAGAACCAGTATTTTAGAACTAAAACAAGGCAGTAGCCACAAAGCTCAGGCAGTAGCCACTTCTCAAAGTTAAGGAGCACATATACATAATTTTAAAATATGCTCCTTCCAATGAGTAACATTTAGAGGACTGACATTATTTAAAGGAAAAATGTAAAAGGTATTCTAAAAGAGTCTAAAAATTGAGCATTTTCTTTCTTCCAGTGAAAACATCATCCATGTGGATACAGTACTTTGCTTGGCTGGGCTTTAGGATAACACAATGTAATTTTGGGGGGTGGCAGTAAATTTTTTGGTTCTGAATTCCTGAAAATTTTTTCGTTCTAAAGCTTACAGATCAGACAGTGTTCTTATGGAAAGAAGCAACAGAGCCCTGCAAAAATTACTGACTTAATAAAGTCTATTATTTAACCTATAAACGTAAAGAGTGAACAGAGAATGTGTAGTATTCCTCTGTGTGAACAAAAGTATCATAGAACTTATATAATTGCTCCCTCAGTTCTGTACATCTATTAAATAATTTTATTTTCTTTGTACAAACTGAAATTCTAATTTTAGGTTGTCAGTCATAACTCAGCATATACATCACACCATGATGAAATCAGAATTAATACATACACATCTGAATTAAATTATGGGCACAGAATAGTACATGAATTTTTAAGTTATTTTTACAAATTTCTACAGCATTTCAACAGATTTAACTTCCACTTAGTTATACCAATACAATAAATGTCCAGTAAGTTTGAGATGTGGAAAAACAGTTTTTGCCTTCAAGCATCCTCTCTGCATTCTTTCTCTATGCTTTCAAAACTAGGCACAGTTCACTCTGGATTGCTGAATTAGGTGAACCTTTCACATGAATTTTCATAGCAGTTCCTATAATCTTAAGACAAAGATGCTCTTTACCCTAGAAGGTTAAGTTGGCAACACAAATATAACATTAACTGATATGAACAGAAAGAGAGCTGTGGTAGCAGTGGTAAGACAGAAAAATGAAACAAGCAAGATTTAAAGGGCATAAAAGGCCGTGATCTTTCTTTATGTGTGCAGAAAATGGCTACAACTGCATCAGAATTTTGTTCCAAAAGTAGAAGTTACTGGTTGCTCCTTTTAGAATATCAGCCTTCCTGTCCATGGTTAGGAGCTTGGACAATAAAAGGTGGTTCTGTGACATTTCTCATTTACACAGTATGAGCTCTGAGCACAGACAATCCACAATTGTGTATTGCAGTGACAAAGAAAGGAGGTGTAATATCCTTATATAACAATCATGTTCAGGAAGGCTAAACACAATGAGAACATCAGAATGTCAGAATTCTGCTCTTAAGTGTTTTGGGGATAAAGGTACATTGCAATCTTTTCTATCCTGATATTCAATAAATAATAATATAAGCCTTCCTCAGTTAAAACAGAAAATGCATCCAATTTAATATAAAAGTTCAGTAGCATTTACTGAGAATTGAATTCATAGAAATGGAAAGCTTGCTTTAGAATTAACGTGTTAATAGTATATATGAACTGCAGACATTTCCTTTTAAATCCAGATAATTCTTGCAGGGATATAAATTCCCATTTTTACTTAATTCTCTGTTGGGGGCCTTATAGATTTTTTTTTTTTTCCCCTAGGGGAGTTTTTTCCATTCTGAACACTCACACAAAAAAAAGAAATCTGTGAAGATGTTTGCAGAGCAAATTTATGTTGAGAATGAAGAGCAGTTTGAAAGCCAACAGAGAGTGATGAGCAGTGACAAACACAAGAACAGAGGCATCATTTCTTTTGCAATCCTCATGGACAGTCCAAGGATGCCACAGGCACACACTTTCCCAATGCAAAGAATGTTGTGATAGCATCAAAAGCAGAAAATCTGATTAAAATGGCTAAAACAGAGTTTTGTTGTTACAAAGTGTGGAAAATCTCTTCGCTCCAGATGTTCCTAACTTAGTTACGAAGCTTTCCTTTGTTTTTTCCTATTTTTCAACTCAGGGCTGCACCAAACACCCTTGAAAAATATGGCAGAGTTAGGAACAAGATGGACAAGCAGAGCAGGCAGAAGCAGCAGAGTGGTGGCAGCTGCAGCAGCACGGGGCTGGCACTGATCAACAGCAGAGACAACCACGACAGACCACGGAGGGGACATCTCTCCGTGGGGCTCCACCACAAGGAGTGACAGGAAGAACTGCATCCATGACTTTCTCTAATGTTCATAACTCAAAACCTACGACCTTGATCACTTTAGCAGATGGTTTTGCTCTGCTGTAGTTGCAATTAAACAGAGTGTGCCAAAGTGAAGAGCAAATTACCCATGCTATCTATCCCAGTTAAAAAAAAAATCTGCAGTCTTCCAGTATCTAGTGGGACAATATCCAAAATTTTTCAGCCCCAGCCCATGCTGGATTGCCATTATATTTTATGTCAGTCATTACTTCAGAGAGTCCAAGACCCTTGGCATATGTTCTTAGTTAACAAAATGGAAAATTAAACTTTGTAGCAACCCCCTGCCACTCCCAAAATAAAAGAAAAATTCTATTTACATCAATGAGCAGGAAGTCTGATCTTCCTGTGCCAGCCAAAAAGCCTGCAATATAAGGACATTTGGCTGAAGAGAGGAATTTGAAGTAAGCAAACTAGCCTAAACTCACAATCCTGCATTTCAGGTGCTGAGGAATATTCATAAGGAATATGAATTTTAAAATAACCTCCGATATTGACAAGCAGAAGTTTATTACTTTGACAGAGCTTTTATGCCTGCTCAGAAATGAGCTGACGTTTGGAACACATTATCCTCATGGAATCATAAACCCAGTATATGCACAAACAAGTAAAAAAATTGTATTGCAAAGAAACAGGAAGAGGTACCTAAAGACTGCGGCATTTTCACTAATTAATGACTGTGTGTAAGACCCCATGAAGACTGAGGGACTGAACAAGCCAATATCTGAATAGAAGACCTAGACTTTGGTTCCCAGCTACCAGAACAAACTTTTCTCTGGGCTACACTGAAAAGGAAACACGAGCAGCATCTGCTCCTTGGTTCTCCAGCATTGATGGATTTGGAATACCAATATACAGTAGTTTTTACAAATTAAATGCATGAAAACTGCAATGAGTAGACTGGAAAAAAATGATATTTGAGAGTAGATCTGAGTATGAAGGAGATATGTAGATAAACTAACTTGCTGGCAAACTCACGTTAGGTTTTTTACAGTCCAGATGGTATGGGGCAAACCAAAAGGGGGCATTTATGTCAGAGCCTGTACAACAGGAACAAGGATGCTGATATGGTTTCTTTTTTATATAGAGCTGGGTAAAGAGATCAGAGAACACTGGAACGTTAGCCAAAACAAGTTATCCAGCTGCACTGTGTTTCATCACATATCAATTTTTACTGAAAGAAACCCATACAAATTTAATCAGTTCTTCATATGGTAATATTTAACATTTTTTCCCAAGTTGTTTGATATTATTGTTTTAAAAGTTCCTTTTCCCCCCGTCCTCGAAACGTGATGTGTGATAGTGGTGAACACAGGAAAAATATCCATCCCTGGCAAGACTGAAAGCCTCATTTACAGCAGAGTCAGTAATAAATGCACTGGCGTCTGTGTCAATTGAGTGTCTCAATGCAGAACAGGTCACCACAGGGAACAGTGCAGGCAGCGTCTGCATCTCAGCTCCCACATCCTCAGCCCATGCATGTTTGTAGCATCAGTAGAAATTAAATTACCCTAATAAACCTTTCTGCCTCCCCCTCCCCAAGAAACAGGATTACTTTCCTGATATATTAAACCACATGGGTTTTCCCTCCTTTTTTATTTATTTTTTTTTGAAGGCTATCATATAGCATTTGTATAGCACTTTTAATTATTTGAAAATATATAATAGAGTGGAGACATGGATCCCACTTATATAAATGCCTATTAAAAGGCCATTTATTCTCTCAGTAACCATAAAACATAAAACACCTCTTAAAAGAATACAATTCCTTTGTTTCTAAGCCAAACACATATAATAAGACAGCTTTCTCCTTTTAAGTAAATAAAAATGATTTGTATTAAATAAAATGAAATATTGTACGCACTATATAATTTAACAATAAGACACATCAAAGTATGCATTACTGAGAGCTAACCCATGCCTCAGAGGTGTTGCAAGCCAAATACTTTAAACGATCCAAGAAACATGTTGTTACAAAAAAGCAAAAACCACAGCGCGTCATAAACTGTTGGTCAGATGAGATGTAAAACCAAGTTCCTCACCATTTGTGGTCACTGAAATCCCCTGGCAATTACTGTGCCCTAAGAATGTTGATTTTGCCCAAACTGGAATGTTTTTAATGCACAAGTTTCATGCTCTGTTCCTGATTTCTGCAGGGAGAGGTCCCTCCCTGTCTGCTCTGCACTCTGGGTGCTGTGTCCAGTCCTCAAATGCTTGCAAGGACTGTCCTGCATGTGAGCAAATTCATCTGGATCTCCCCATGCTCTCACTCACAGCCCACTAAAAGGGGTGAAACTAATGGGATTTCTTGGAGGTACTTGATAGTGAAATTTGATCCATAGTTTGTAACACAGTTTCAAATCCCTCAAGTCTAATGCAAGTATAAATAACATGATTATGCTGTATATAACTCCAAATAAGATGATTCAAAAAAATGTCTCTTATTGAGAATACACTAAACCCCTTGACAGAATACAAAGTATTTTTAAAAATAGAGCAAAAATAACCAACATAGAAAATATTTTTGTTTGTATCAGTTTCAACTGGATTTACACTATCACATTGCATCCATATTCCCCATTTAGGAACTGCTCCTAGTTTTGATTGCTCTATTTAAAAAACCTTTTCATGGAAGCACTGTAAGCTGAATCAGAAAGCTGGTGAGTCAGTACAGTTTGCTAAAAAGGAGTTTCTTCTCCAAGAGAAACATTAACATGTAGTGTAGCTTAGCTGTGCCAACTGTCCTGTAGCAAAACAAAACAACCCTCCTCTGTCTCTAGCAGTAGCAGTAATTTCTTTTAAAAAATACACCACACAGCAAGGAAATGGACTGTAATCCTATTGATTTTTATCACCTGTGGGGAATGAGTGAATGGTGGCATAAAGTGAAACGTGAATCAAAAGTTGAGTTGTGAGTTAAGAGAACAGTTTACAAACACTGACACTATTCCATAGAGAGAAACCTCCCCAAAACACAACAGAACTAAAGACCTATTGCACCTGAAGCTCTCAGTGCTGCATAATCAGCTGAGATGTGGGGTCACACGATTCCCCAGCTGTGGAGATGCTGAGGAGATCAGTTGTTGGAACATCTGCCCCACAGCCAGATGTGCACCAAGAACGAGCTGGGGATGGGAAACTCCCTGCTTGTCACAACACTGCCACGTTCCACCCACGAAAAACCTCACTAACAACCACAACTATTTATTTTGTGATGCTTGAAAAACTTGCTAATAATACAACAACCCTAACTGAAAAGTAATGAAGCATAATGGAGTTTTTCCAAATAACTGTGACTCCAAAAATTCTACTTTGTTGATCAAAATACACCTGCCAGGTGGGTAGGAAAACCAGACACCAGCATATCATCCTTTTCCTTCTATTGTTGCAGAAACAGCAGAAAGCACATTAATGCATTTCAAACATTTCTATCTAAAAAGCCATAGTAAATAATAAACTTGAGGTGATTTCTTTCATACTGTAATGTCAACAAGAAAATGACCATGCTTATGAAATTCTTTCTTGTAATGTTAATTAATAGTTCTGAACTTTTGCTGCTATCTTGCAAATGAACCTGCACCTGCAGTTTCCTGTGGCTGTAGACTTCACTGCCAAAAGTCATATGGTGCTACAATAATATTTAATAAACACTTTTTTATTAACCTGTCTTCCATCCACAGTATTATTACAGTCAATAAATGTTACAACAACATTATTATGTGGCCTAAAAATTGTTATTAATTTGCATTTGATCAACTCCATGTGTCCACAAGCCTTACAGGACTGTTAAGTGCTTCTAGCACAGAGCTGAAGCTCTTCTGAAGCAGATTCAACACCCATTCAGAAACAAAAGGCTGTGCCCATTGAACAAACAGCAGCCAAATCCTCCTTAATTTCATTGCTCTAGGCATGCTGGTGAACTATTCACACTGATTGGCATCGTTCAGTTTTCAATAAAGGATTTGCTGAAGTGACAGATACTTGTGGAAATAAACTGCCAACAGATTTGCTATGTCACTAAGTAAGTACGTAAAGCTACAGATGTTGAACAATAGTGCCTTCCACCAAGATGTATGCCATAATATCAAAAAGTAACCTGGCATCTGGTTTCTTTATTTAAGTACTTTTCTAAGGGTTTGGGTCTTAATTTTTTACAGTTGACAGCAATGTTATTTGAGCCAGTCAGTGGCATCTGGTTGCTGGGGGGGTGGAAAATAAGGGGAAAAAAAAAAGGGAAAAAAAAGCAGCTCTGTGCACTTTAATTAATTGTGGAGAGATTACATGGTCTTCCAACCGTGTAGTTTGTCATCAGAGCACATTACAGATTTATATTAGATGTTTCTCCACAGTGTCAAGAATAATTAAAAAGGGATAGGAAATGATGCCAGCTAGCAATGCTTTACATCAGCAGTGAAAGTTTTATATTTATTACAGCCAAACAATTTTAAAAGAAGATGTCAATTTTGTAGTTATACTGTGCAAGGAATAAATATTAGGTGGATAAAGCAGCCAATACATTTCAGCTGCTTGAATAATGAGAGGTTCATGTTTAATCTATCAGACCTACCAGAATTGGTGTGACATGTCAGTTATTAATGAAGCAGCATCCCCTTTTCTCATAAAAAACATCCTCTCAATACAATAACTAACATATGTTTTTCTTTTCTTCCTAAAAGGAACTCTGTCCAATTCCTCCTTTTGATTCATGTAAGAACAGACATGCCAACTGTACACAAATTCTTTTGCTCAATTAATTTGCAATACCTTTGGTCTTGGGCTGTGCTAATACAACAGTGCTTATGTGTACTCAAGCTCTCAATTCACTCCTCATAAAGGGCCACATTTCTCTCCTCCCCTGTGCACAGACTCCTTTGTACTTGCAGATGAGAGAAGCTATGGACCCAAAGGCAGTTTGCAGCCTAAGGAACAATCTCTACCCAAATACTACAGGTTTCATTGCTGTCCTCATATAGGTTCATTCACAAACTGCATTTCCCAAATCTCCTCAATATATTTATATTTATTTCATGCAGTTCTACTAATGTATTTTCTGCTGCTTTAAGCATTCTGTATTAAGAAACCAGTGCAAACAAGTTGCTTCCTTTTGCTATGAAATAGCTTTCAACCTCTGAGCTCAAATGGAGATCTTCTGTCGCATGTCAATGCTAAAATGAATTATTAAAAACAGCTGTAAATTGTCCCCTTTACCCCTATTCTGTTGTTTTTTCCAAAGCACAATGAGAAAATAACTTCAGACAAATTACTACACATAATGGTGATCAAATGACTTGGCCCTTACTGTTGTTTTTGCTGAGCCCAAAAGAGGAAACAAGCATTCATGAGTACAATGGCAGCTTTCCCACTCAGTTCATGCCTTTCATTGAGTTACATTTTATAAAGGTAAAAATGCAATAATTCACATCCTACACCTACAGCAGCACTCAGTTATGGTCAGAGCTCATGAATCAAAGAGCTGACCTGGAGGAAGCTGGAGCATCTCTCCATACAAGGTAGGCAGTGAGCCCCAGCAGACAGAGCTCTGACTGAGATTCCAGAGTGATGCTTCTCCTTGCCATGCCCAGGAACTCACTAGATGGCCTTGAGTAAATCTCTGTTTCCTTTATGGTTCTGACTACAGCAAGTGCCATTCATTTCATTTTATTTCATACACTTGGGCACCTGTTCATCACCATACATTGTTACCCCAATTAGAGATTAAGTTCTATAGGTTATTATAATGAGCACAGATTTTGAAAAAATACAGTTAAACCCAGTTTTCATTCTTTAATTTTTCTGACTTCCTTTGGGATGTTTAACCAAGCAATACAGCATTACTGGGTTAAGATAGAACACAACTTTTCTGCTTATTTAAGCTGCTGTGCCATGCTTCAGAATTGTTCCCTAGCAATGTTCCCACACCACCTACTTTTGCTTGGTTTTGTTTTCTGCTGAATGATTACTTCATTTACACTAGAAAACAGGGCAATGACAATTCCATAATGTTTTGTATCTATAATAACTCCATTTGAAAAATGCAACCAGTGTGCAATTTACCTAAGTGGTGGCTCCATAAAAATTGCAAAGCTTTGCAATGGAAATTTCTATTTACTGCCGTCTTTTCAGCATCTTTTGAAATGTGGTTTTTCCTGAGTATTACCAAAACTTCTGGGAAATTACCTGTCTAGAAGCCCTTCCCTTCTTTTTAATTTGCCCACAATAGCAACTGCTGCAACTGCTCACAGAAGAAGCCCCCACCAGAACCAATACCAGTCAGTGAGTGAGATCTCTTTCACTAAAGCCAGACTATTGGCATTTTTTTTGGCACTCCCTTCTCCCTAAGAGATGAGGAAATATTCTGTGCAAAGTCAGGTAATGGCTGTGGGGAATTCTCAAGAGACTTGCTCTGATTATTTTTAGGCTGATAAGGAATTTGATTGGATTTGAAGAGAGAAGATGGGAAAAAACTGTTGGTCTTATCAAATAGGATCAGATTTATTTTAAGATTATTTGGAGCACTGAGAGCAAGCTACAGTAAATAAAATATGAACACAAAAAAAGGAGGAGGAAATTGTTCACAGCGACCTACTGCATTACATACTGCATTTCACTTAGCTGATGTCTCACAAGTGCCAGTCAAAACAAAGAAGTTCCAGCTTCTCTCAGATTTCTGTGTGTGACTACATATGCCACTGACAATTCAAAGGCTTTTCAGTCTTCAGAGAACTAATAAACATATTCCAATGGATTTGAGAAGTGCTAAAGAGGCAAAGAGTAGACATTTTCCCTTGTGCCTAGATTCAAATGTCCTTTTATTTTGAAATAAGTTCTCCAATCTCAGTACAACTCCTCTGTCATGAGAGACCACACGACGAAAACCCACTTCTAAGAGGAAAAGATCAGCTGTTTATAACTGACAAAGCTTTTGATTCTGAATCAGTGTATGGCTAATGTCAATATAAATATCCAAATATTACTTCCTGGAGACTTAAACCTGGACCTCAGAGTCCCCTGAACCACAACTTCCAGCTCTAAAATTACTGCTTAATACTCTGACTTACCATTTCAGACTCGGGGACTCAAATATCATGAACGTGTCTGGGAAAATAATCTCCCCACCTTGTTACTTTGTCCTCTGATACTTTTCCCCTCCCTCTCTCTACAGTTCAGTGACAGACAGACAGCAAGGGCCATTAGTGGAGATATGACTGGTACAGTAGCTCCTGCATACTTTGATGATCTGCTTTGATCATCTTGCATCATATTCATTAGAGAACTTTTACCCTTTCCATTCTGTAGAGGGTGGATATCTCCATTAAAAGTCCTCTTCTCTGATTACCAGCAATATTGGGGAATTCATGGTGTGCAATGTGGCTTTCAGAGCTCAGACACACAGAGATGACAAGGTTCAAATTTAAGGCTTTGATTGCATCAATATACAACTGCTTTATGGTCAAGTCAATCTACTGATTAACAATACTTCATCACTGACTTGAAATTTTGCCCATGCAGAACACAAGCAAGTTATATTAATATTTGCTCTGATTTATCCTATCCTGATCAACACTCAGCTGTCACCTATTTTAACTACTGAATATTTAATAACTAGTATTAAAA
>VZTT01057544.1:34879-47657 GCA_013400855.1 Buphagus erythrorhynchus
CAGATATATTAAGTATGTGGAGACTGCCTATTCTTAATAACTCTAGCAAATCTTTGATCTATGTAATCTCATGTTATTGTAGTAAGCATGAAGGACCATCATTCATCTCATATGAGCAAGGCACTCTTGCGTGTCATGATAGATTTTATCAAGAAGAAAATGAAGTCAAAGGGGGCTGTCAAGGCACTAGGGTTTTGAGTGAGTGGAGAACCTCAGAATGGGATTTTTAACTTGCAGAATTTGATGGAGGAAGGAAAGAAATTTAATTAACCACTTTACATACATGTTACTTCATTGATCATCAAAAAGCTTTGCACAGGAAAATCACCCAGGTAGTTTACTAAGGTAGAGGGAACTTGCAAAGTAATCAACAGCAGTTCAGTGCACAAATGAAA
Organism: Buphagus erythrorhynchus; assembly: GCA_013400855.1. NCBI lineage: Eukaryota > Metazoa > Chordata > Aves > Passeriformes > Sturnidae > Buphagus > Buphagus erythrorhynchus. The sequence goes on from VZTT01057544.1 coordinate 35,275, forward strand.
CAATAGGGTAGTTTGGTATTGGCAAAGATGCTCTTTCATTATTCTTTTTAAATGTTANAAGGTGTCAGTTGACAAATGATAGCAAACATAGATCAAAATGAAGCAAGCAAATTGGCAGGAAAAATGAGTGACTGAATTGCCTGAGGGATCACACAGGTGTTAGATATATGACCATGTGAACAGAAATGCATACAAGTATTCACACAGAGCATCTTTTTACTAAGAACATTTTTTATCTCTTCACCATTATAAAACTGTCAACTCATATACATTTATTAGCACTCTAAAGGGAAAAAAAAGTAGAATGACTCATTGCTATTTATTAGTTTGATATGTTAACTAGCAAAAGAGAAAAAAAANTGGCAAAGATGCTCTTTCATTATTCTTTTTAAATGTTATGGAGAGATGGGATTTGAGCACAGCAGTAAATTCAGGGCACGAGAATGTTGACAGGATATTAGAAGGAATCCTGTGGTGGCAAAGTGAATGCAATTCTCATCACTCCACAGAAACAGGGCTATGGTATTTTATGAGCAGTGAGTACAAATAATATTCACTTTGGCTTTTAGCACAGCAGTGACTGGCAAAAATACAAAAATTCTTTTTAAAAAGAAGTCATAAAATGGTATTTTTTTTTTTTTAATTTGGTAGGCTATGCTAAAAATCACCCAAAATGTTAAAATTAGAGATTCATTTTTCCTTGCACTTGAGTGTCACTTTGGGGATTTTTACCAGTCAGTGTTGCTTTACAAGATGACACAGGAACATTCTCCCTGACAAGCAGCAGACACTGAAGGCATTCCACTCGTGCTGAACTTAACCAGAAAAGCATCTCATTGATCACTACTGAGAGGAGTTATTGTCCTCACTGTCTGCCACAGATTCAATACAGGTCAGGTGAGCATTAGACTGTGACTCAGTTCACCTGCCAATACTCTTTAGTGCTGCTGGCAGCCTTATTCCAGTGCAGTTTCCAAGAACCAGTTCCACCAGGACTTTAGAATGCAGCTGTCTGTGCAGGTATTCTGAAAGTTAGAGAACCTTTGGAGCTCACAGATCACTCTAGCATTCTGATTGCTTATTTAGCATCAAGAGAACACAAATATTTATACCACAGCCTTCTGAACTCGTCACTAAATGACACTGCTACCAAAGTATCAGCAATGCAAATTATCCTGACATTGTACTAAATTCCTCCAACTGGAACAGTAAAGGCATTTGGACACTAATTTCTGCTATATAAAATGTTAAGCCTGCACATTTTTGGTTTTTGAGGCTTAGGACTGAATATCTATATTAGAACTAGTACATTTTAGCTTCTTCTTTTACCTAATTTCAAGATCTCAAATTATTCAAAGAGGAACTGTAGACAGAAGAGCTGACATCACCTTGGTAAGAGACTGGTTTTAGCTCTGTGTTAAGCTTCAAGAGAATGCAAAGGGCAGACAGTTCTCTGTACCTGCTGCACAAGAACAAGTTTCAGCTCCAGCCACTGTCTGTACAGAGGACAGTGCACAGTGGGCTTCCCATTACACCACCACGTAAATGTTCTCCCCAAAGTCACAAGTACCAGAAGATTAGCATGAGAGAAAGGATATGTGTTGAAATGATGATGAAGCTAGAGGTCCACACATATACTTTGTGTTCATACTACTAACACATACCCTAAAATTACATTAACTAGGAAAATAGGTCTGTATTTAGCTGTATTTAGCTGTGGATTCTTGAAGACCTTTTTTCCCTTCTTTTCCACCCATGTTAAAAAAACCCCAACAACATCGTCCTCTTCATTTTCCCACACTAATGCATTATTGACTACAATGTACCAAACTTGCACTTGCAGTCTAACCCACTATTACAGCACCTTGTATCAGTACTTTAAACATTGCTTAACAAGAAAAATATGTCAATATACAATGAAAGCCTTCATTTATGCTTTCAAATAGAGGAAACTGCTGCAAGCTATGTTGTAAATTACCCCCAAGAATGTTTAACTGGGCAAAATAAAGAACAAATTTTAGTGACATCAGACGTGACTTGATTCATAATTAGCAACACTTAACAATATATTAACTTTATCTCCCTTCTATTCCAGTGACCCTTTCAGTCCTGAGCAATGTTTGCATATGCTACCATAAATCATGTCTCAGATTTGTCAACGAGCTTGGAGTAGTTATTTGTGAAAATTACAAAGTGAACTCCTGGTTCAAAAATGTTTTGATAATGTGGAACAGGGTAGGTGTGAGCTGCCTGATCTCAGCTTCACTCCAGTCCCTGTCAAAACTGAAGAAGAAGTACAATTAGTATCTATCCAGAAGTCCATCACTGCAATAACTGATGCCACTGACTGGTGGGGCCATGCCAAACTGATCCAAACCAGGTCCTAATGTCAAGTTAGCACTCTGCCTAAAGCAACTGTAATGATAGACTTGGACAAATCTGATTGCTCTATCAAAACATTCATCTCAAATCTTGATTAGCAAACCTATTGAATTATGATTAATTCACAAGAGTGCTGCTGACAGATAAGGTACTTTATCTGACAACGTGTAGTAGTTGCTTTGCCTGAAGCAAAAAAAGCTCTGAAGCTGCTGGTAAAATAAACAGTATCAACTACAACACACTGCAAAGGATAATGAGGCTACACATACCTCTTAATTTAATAAAAGCTAATCTATGACAATTTAGCTTCAGCCACAAAATCATAGGGAAGGGAGGAGAAGGGGCAGGAAATGACTGAAATGGCAGGAGAGGAGATAAAACTGCAAGATTTAAAGTATAGAGATGCATGGGATGGGCTGCAGGGACTTTTGGGGCAGCTAAGATGAATCACAAAATCCCAAAATTCCTGGTTTTGAGAAAAATCTGATTCCAAAATTATGGCATACGGCCTTGGTTTTACTGTCTCCTAGGAGAGTGTGACACTTAGATGAGATGTGACATTGTCTACTTTGCAGTTCCAGTGAATAAAGCAAGTGGTTAAAAACTGAAAACTGTATTCAGCACATGAAAGTAAGAGAGACTTGCTTCAGTGTTATTAAAATTATTTTAAAATAATATCTTGCATTATTTTAAATGTTTCATAAAATTAAATAAAAAAGAAAACAAATCTATTGTGTTTTTCTAACTTTAATAAACCATCTACAACAGCATTTTTACAATTAATGAAAATAAAATGTCATGGATCATCAAGCTTCTTTCAATGCCACCTCTGCACACTCACTATGAATTTGTCCAAGGCTCAGTATATCATACCAGATGTTCCATTACAGGGTAAAGTGAAAACCTACCAGTTTCAACTTGATTTCACTGTCCTGATACCTGCATGTGCACAGGGGCAGATCATTAGAAAGCTCCACATTACTTGAATTTGTAGCACAGCCAGTGAAAAATAGGTATTGAAATATTTGGCTCTGATTTAATGAAGAATCCACCTTCTCCAAGTCACTTGTTAGCTTATCCTGACCTAATAATTTTACAAAAACCCTAATGCACTATAATTATGTTTCTCCCCAGCCAGTATTAACCTTTCTGTGACTCTTTCTTCTTTATTCTCTCTCACACATATTTATTTATTTTACCTAGCCTCTGTTAATCAATGTGAACTGCAGATGGGGTCAAGGAAAGCTACTTCCTCCTTTGATAGCCTCCAATGCTTTCACTCCTGGGGATAAAAATGCTTTAAATGGAGTTATATTCTAGGAAAATCAATATATGATTACTGCAAAGATTTGTATCGATTGCCCTGTTGCATTGCAAAAAGGCTAAAGAAAAATTGCATGGCACATTCCCTTCATTTTCTACTCCAGAGAACTTGCTGCAAATACCTTGAGCAAGTAAGAAGTATTGGAACTTTATTTAATAACCTAAACTTTTCTTTGTTTAACCCTGCTACTTGTGTTTACTTCGAAAAAAAAAAATATCCTCACTGACATCTCTTTTCTAATGCTAAAACCAGAAAGCTACTTGCAATCCTGAAACACAAATGCACTGCAGCAAACAATACAAAACTCCAGCTTGCAATAACTTCACCCACTTTGCATATTTCGTAATAACAAAAAAAAAACCCCTCCAAACCCCAANCATCTCTTTTCTAATGCTAAAACCAGAAAGCTACTTGCAATCCTGAAACACAAATGCACTGCAGCAAACATCCAGCTTGCAATAACTTCACCCGCTTTGCATATTTCATAATAACAAAAAAAACCCCTCCAAACCCCAAATTCCTATTTTCACTACTTTACCAGAATTGTTCATGCTTCTTCCTAGCACAGACACCACACCAAGTATTCAGGCTGGATCATGTTTTCACAGACTATAGTGGTAGAGGAGCTGGGTTTCCTGACCCGGTTTTATTTGTCTTGATGTGACCAGAGTTAGATTTGTTTTTCCCCACAAAACTCCTAAGAACTGGAACTAGGTTCAAGTTCGAAGAGGATCTTATTAAAATTCCTTACAGGAATATAAAAATTTTTTTAACACATCCTTATTTTGCAAGAATGGCCTAAATGCTTTCAGCAAATTGCTTTCAGACAACAGTCTCTGTAATCTTGTTTCTTGTAGTGCGTATTTTTCATTTCCATTATGTGGCACGCTATCCAAATAGGATCCTGCTTTGACTGTTTGAATGGATAATTAAAAGTTGTTAAATAAAGTAACAACACAATATTTCAAAGTCACTTTGAATGAGCTCTCTGTTCACCAGTTTCCTGAAATGTATCATTATTTACCTCTTAGTAAGATGTTCAGAGATCTACTGCCCAAAATAATATGGAAGGACTAACAATGATGTTCGTATCCGTGAACACAGAATGCAAATATTAAACTATAATTGAAGGTACTGAATTTTTACCAAAATGTGCAAGTATTTCCCTATGTGCGTGCAATTTCTTGGAATCTTGCAAAGAAATAATAGGAACTTAAAACTTTTAACTATTAAATTTATTGCTTTTATCTCCCCAACTCCACTGGCAAATCAGTTAATCTATTTCTAGTACCCTAATATTTTAAAAGGAGTTGCTAGTCAATGTCTTTGGCTTTCTGTTCCTCTCCGTAATCCTAACATATTTCAGTTTTGAAGAAATAAAAATATCATAGCAGATCCTTCAGCTACTTACATTTTTCTGTTCCTGGAATACTGTAAATTATTTCAATTTCAATTATATTAAAAGGTATTTCATGGCATGCTCCATTACTTATATTGTAGAATCCTTCAGGCTTTTCCCATGTTGCTCATTTTCATTATTAATAAATTCCTGACACTAAGTTTCTTTTTTTAACACTTTGCAACTTTTTCTCCGAAGCAGGTGCTAAACATACTACAAATTAATGCAAAACATTCTCACTAATGGACAAAGTGACATCATTTAAATGAAGAAAGGACAATAGTAAGCCACATCTGACTCATGAGACTAATTTTCAGGCATTTTCCTTCCACAGATATGCATATGCAAAACCCAAATAAATTGTGTTCTGGGTGAAGAGTTTCTAACAGCTCAGTAATTTTGATGTCTGGCCATTTAACTGTTCTGGTGGGAGACAATAAAACCTAGGAATAAAGTTTGTTCCCAGATTATGATTTATGTTAATTTCTAGGTGAATGAAGGGTTCCAAGTTGTCTATTTCTATAATTGGACTTTTGACATTTCTCAAAGAGTGCCTGGGGAAGAAGACAGGCACACCTTTTTATGGAATGTATATATATAAGGAGAGTAAATACATACATGGAACGTGAACTCCTGTGAAAACCTGTCTCCTTTAACCAGATTGTTAAACAGAAGGTCTTAACTGCTGAGCTTTTCAGAAATTTGATTCCCTGTGCTTTCCAATTCTTTTTTCCTGCAAGGCAGTCTTACTCCATTCCAGCCTGTGCTGCCCAGCCTCATGCACTGCTGCTGTATCCCAGGGCTACCTGCAAGGAGGGAAAGCAAGTCCCTGGCAGGCAGGACTCCAGCACTGCCCCAGTGCAAGAGTTGGGCACTGCAAGGCTACTGCAGCACACACCTGGAACAGCTGCCCAGACACAGCACTGGGGCCCTGGCATCATGGATAAGAACCCAATTCATTCATACCTGGAGACTGAAAACACCACCATTTGTACCTGCCCTGCTCTTGTTCCCTGTGTGTCTGCACGTGGCCACTGCTGGAGGCAGAACAGGAGTTCGATGGGTCCTTGCTCTGAACTTACAGCACAGTTCCTGTGCTTATCCACCTGCCCATGCTGGCAGGCAGATGTTCCAGTGCCAGGAGCAGTGATGCTACACACTGCCCTGTTCCCTCTGCTCTTCAGTGTAAAACAGGTTACAGACTAGACAGACATTTTAAGATTAATTTGTTTGATTTTTTATGAATAGGTGTTCTGCTAGCAGAATAATACATGGAACATGCACTTACAGTCACAAAGCAAAGGGAAAGAACTCAGTTCCTATTATGACATATAAAATGTCTATGTTTGTGTATATATTTATATATATATATATACACACACAGGCAGCACCACATGCCCTTTTCTGCAAAATTAATTACAATATATAGTGTAATTCACAAATGCAGAAACTTGCTCCCGGTAAAATGAAATAAAATATAATTTTCTCTATTTTTTAATAATTCTACTATTACCTATAAAAACAAAGTAAAACAAAAATAAAGTAAACAAAAATAATTTTAACTGGATAATGTACATCCAGAATGACTGGCTGTCAAAACATCCCTTATATCTATAGATGACTTTTGCTAAAACAAATGGAAAATTATATGCAACATTCTAAGCTTTGTTTCTCAAATTACCTTTCCTGCCAATTTATGTCAGATTCAATATATTGTTATACAGGAGAAAAATAATTACCAGCAAAAAAGCAAAGGTTTTTTTTATTTTCTATATAATTCTAAAAATTGCAGCCACATATTTACAATCAAATTTAAAAGTGTGCTACTACATACCACTAGTTAACCTTCACAGTAAAACTTTAATGATCAAATAATTTAAGATTGTGCTTTTAATAGGATATTAAATCTTAACTGAAATCAAACCCTTGCCTAATGCACATGTGTATATTGTATAAGAGAGACAATATAAGATACACATATAAGACATTTAGTGCCACCCTGGATTTCCTTGAGCAGAGACAAGCAAAGCTCCAAGCTATCCATCTAAACAAGACTGTTAGTTCTGAATTACACACTCCTACCTACCTAACAAAAATAATGCCATGAAAAAGAAAAATAGCCTCAGTCCAGCTTTTCAGCTACTCCCCAAACTCCTGTGAGAATAAATCATTAGTCAGTGTTAAATGTCTTTGTTCCACTGAATTCAGTAGAACTAAAGCAGTTGACAGCAGGTGAAACCCTAGACAACACTTACATATGAACAAACTCTGCTCTCTCGTAAGGACAAGACATTTATGAGAAAGGAAGATGGCACAAAAGGTGGAGCAAAGCTTCCTCCTGTTAGATGAACCCTCTGAACGAGGTAAGGATCTATAAGGTGACAGTAAGTAAAAGGTTCTCCTCAACCCTCTTCTCTCTCAATGTTTTTCCACGTTCTAAAAAACACAGCAATTATTCAGTTAGGCAAATATAACTATGCCTTAATTTGGAGATTTTCATACTTTGCCAACTAACTATCAAAAATGGCAGCACTTTTACGCTGAGTTTTCAAACTGTATCGATGGTCACCCACCAACACACAGCCAGTCCCATGGCACAGCAGTCACTACGTGTTTGGAACATGACTCTGCAGATCAGGGAACTCTCTGTCATTTGATGGCCACTGAGGACTGACCACAACACTCAGAGAATGGCAATGCCTGTTCAAGTAAATGTGAAATGTGCAGCCCACAAAACAAAGTCAGCGCGCACGCAGAAGCTCTCCCAGACAGGAGGGCACCACTGGATGGTCAGTGAATGCCAGATTATCATCTCCATGAGAAGGGGTGTTAGGCTCTCCCAAAATAAAGTTTCGCTTTAATTAAAACTAATTAAAGATATCGCTCAAAATCTGGGGTAATTATGACCAGGCAACCTAGCAAAATATACTAAGGGCACTACTAAACAATTCCAGAATAAAGGCCTAGATTAAAAAATTGCAGTAATACGTATATATAAACACATACACACACACTCCTTTTAGTACTGACTCATAAAAGGATTAAGTTAAAATTGAATATAGAATCAAATACATGGAAATCTAGACCCCCATTTGCTATATACATACGTAATTGCCATTCTTGTGTAATCTATGAGTAAAAATCTGGTTCTGTTACATTCAAAAACTATTTCTTCAATGAACAAAACTGCAAAGTTTATTAAATAAACACAAACTGGGATATAATGGCATACATTTGTTTTCATTACAAGTAGTAACGCAATATTTCTCTGAGGCTTACTACATTAGCATTTCTCTCCATGTTCCAAATGCCTTTGAACTTTCTGAAAAGCTACATCTGTTAGCTCCCTTGTATACAGGCAAAACTTACCAAGTGAATTAACTTTTAATATAAATTGCTTTGTTCACTATTAAGATTGATGTTGGACACACTGTACTGTAAGTTGCAAACTGCAATTACAATTCACTGCAATTATCTCTGGTTGTTAATAGCACAAGATAGCATGTCACTTTCTACCAAGTGTATAATTTATCATCTGGTTGGGGTTTTTTTTGGTTTTTCCCTTCATGAACTCTTGTGGTATTCCAAATGTATAATCTTGTTGTATTTATTTCCCAGTGGTCCAACAAAATGCACAGCAAGTGCTGACTAGAACAAACTAAAAGGCAGTGCTATTGACAAGCCGTCACTTGAGCAGTAATGAACACTCTGCCTTTACTTTCACCTCACCAAACTAACAGCTTTAATTTATGATAAAGCAAACGAGAGACAACCTCCAGTTTTATTATACCCTCAGTGCTGTTTCAAATCAAGTAATTAGAAGGTCAAGAGGCAGGTCTAGAAAGCCAAACACAAATGCAAGCCCTCTGCACTGACGTTTTTAAAAAATCTTGACTGTTCAAAGAGCATTTTATCCATCCCTCTTCTGCAGAGCAGTGCGAGGCAGTTTTTACCACCGTAACCAATCTGAAACAGTGTAGTTCAAATCTTTGCTGAGTAATTCAGCCCATATGTTCAGAGAGATACCTAGCAGACAATGTCCCTTCTCTGGGCTTCTCTTTAAAAGAAAGGTACAGGTGAGCTTTATAAACATGCTTTTCCAACAGAAACTTTCACTTAAAAGGGGCTTACTTTTTAAAATATTTTTAGAAGTATGAGAAATTTCACAGGATACCATAAAAAAAAAGAGTGAAATATCTGAAGCAAACAAATAAGAAAAAATAAATCTATGTTAGAAAGCTGAACTTAAATTCTCTAAAAGTTTATTTGTAACTGGACAAGTAAACTATTCCTAGAACTGCTGAAGAACTAGTTTTTCTTGAATGTTTAGACCAACGGGAACAAAAGCACATAACTATATTTGGTCTTTGCAGTATTGTTATATAAATATTTACAACTAGAGAGATATAATTATGCTAATGCAGCACGTCTCCATTTTCATTCTGTGATATAATCTTGAATTTAAATTTCAGTCAAAAGTAACTCATAATACCTTAGAAGCTATTGAAAATTGTTCCTCAGCTGTGTACAATGAAACCTACACAATTAGGCATTCTTATTAGCCAACTGTATGCCTTAAGCTACATCAAAGGATACTCCAATGTATTATTACACCTCTGTTACATAGTGATTGGAAAATTACTTCCCATTAAGAAACGGTTTTTGCTGAGCCTTTGATGAGTTGTCTTAGACCTTCACAACTTCAGATAAATTGCTGAACTCCAGCCAGCTCTGAATAAAAGGCAACAGCTGTTTGACACAAATCAACAGTTTTAGGAAAAGATAAATTGGGGTCCAAATGAAAAAGTCTGGGGAATGAATCTGAGTGCACCTATCTGCATGGCCATTGGGACCAAGGCTCTTCTCTTCCTAGAATGCTTGTGGAATACATACTAGGAACCTTCACAATAACCCAAAGACAGAACTTTTATCTCATCCAAAATGTTGTTCCACCAGCAGTGGAACAACAGCTCCCACTGACAATACCACACCAAGGACAGAATGGAGAGCGCCGCTTGCAGACTTGGGCCACACTAACTCTTGCACCATGTTTTTCTGTAACTCGAGTCTTGTAAAACTATCAAGCTATTTAGATCACATTTCCTTAGCTAAATAGGATGGTAGAATCCATACACAAAGGTTTAACTGGTGGCATCCAGAATTACAGCTTTCAACAAGTATTATTTCTATGTAGCACAGACGTTAGATGAGTTTAACAACAAAAACTGCACCCAAATTAAGGCAAATGTTTCACAAGTGCTTGCATAAGAAAACACTGAGATTTTGCAAATACTTGTGCATCATGGGAGTTTTTAACCTCTAGTATATACTATATTTTGGTAAGCCTTACATATTTAATATTTTTTTTAAGATTCTGTTGTGTCATTTTTCTGAAAGTAATATTTGCTCTATCATTGCATGTTCACATGGCAAGTGCAGTTATACTTAATGACATAAGTGGTGTAAATTTGTGATTATATAATTGGAACATGCAGTTATGCTGTGAAGGTTCCTGTGGAATTGAAGAATCCCCAGAAGATACTGTACACAGAATTAACATAACTCACTGAACTGTGCTTTAGTTTTTATAGACAACACAAAAGAAATAATTTCAGAAGTTCTCTCACAAGAGGCATTCAAATAAGAATCCTTTACACAAACCATTATAAGTAGCTTCCACTTTCCCTCTTCTACAGTTGTCAATATTTAAATTTAAATGTTACTTGTGCTGTTAGGGATGGACAAGTCTTGAATGACTACAGTGAAAGCAGACATGGAGTTATATGGATATTCTGGTGAATAAGGACATCTTCTCTTTGCACATCTTAATTACCAGTCCTTCATAGCTGGTGCAGTTGCGTGTAATTCACTCTGAATTCAATTTGGTCTAAATGTCCAAATGTACACAGGCTGTATATTCAATTATATACAGCCAAGTAACAACACACCAATACCTCTACAGTAGTGCTGAGCAGCACTCAGAACTGTGAAGTTTTACCCTGGCTCATATGAAAGCTCTGAAGCTATTTTACTTCAGTGAATCCCTCGTGACTGTGCTGTTTTACCATGAAAATGGTCTTCAGAGTCTAATTCCTCAAGCTGGTGTTTACAGCATGAAGTTAAATTTATTTCCCTGTATTCTGTTCACTCCCACCATACATTTTTCACCACACAGATAGTGAACTGCCTTCTTCCTACTTCACTGGTCAACAGCACCTGCAAAGATCACTTTGCTTGTCATCTTTTCCCACAAGAAACTCCAACTCTGAAGCTTCCACTTTCCACTTACCCCCAGGGTAAGCATATTCTTTCCTAAGATGCAATTAAAACTGATGGCATCCCTTTTGCTGTCCCCTTGCCTGCTCCCATCTAACACTTACTTATGTCCCTTATTCAAGCAGAGCACATACCAACTGCTGAACACAAAAAACCTGTAAACATTGCAAGGAAGCTTAAAAACTAAGAAGATGATATATGCACCCTAAAATTCAGAATGCAATGAAAGAGCATCAGATGTCTCTGCTGCTCAGTGTATTTTTAGATTGACACAGTCTATGTGTAGCAGGCAAAATCTGATCAAATTGTGAACTTTGACAGGTGGCAGTAGATAAGTATGCACTTGTATGTGTGAGAAAATAAGAGACTGAACACTTGACTTAAACATATTAGGAACTCTTCTTTGTAGCATTACCTGCTGAAATGCCATTGAAACTCACAAGATTCAAACCAGATAATATTCAGTGTTAAGTATTTCTTTAGCAAACCTTTGATGGGTTCTCAAATTTATGACCTTTTGACAAATGGAGCTTACGAGGATCATTATGAGATTATGATTAAAAAAAAATTCATTGCTTGGTTTAGATGCAGCCATTGCAAGGCAAAACAGCATTTATCTTCAAACTACTGTTCAAAGATTGTTAAGCAGTAGAGGAAGTACTGAGGATATAAGGAAATCTGTGAATCAGGGAAAGATGTTGGTATGCAAGAGTGAAGATATACCAGCTGGGCTCTGCTTCAGCTGGTTACCAGAGGGCCAGGAAGAAATTAGTCTCAGCCATCAGTTGAAAGAACACCTGGACATTAACCTGGGGCACCAATTCCCTTATGAACAAGGTAATCTTTGTTTCCTCACCAATACATCTAGAAACTAAATAATGACTATTAAAAAAAAATAAAAGTTCTTAGTCCCAAGTGTCCTTCAATCACTTCAATAAAGGAAAAAAAAAAGTATTTATGAAAAGGGCAGGGGAAAACACAGCAAGCTTACTTTTCATTTCA